>JAFVLL020032150.1:11722-24628 GCA_021397915.2 Tor tambroides | reverse complement strand
AAACGGAGGGTGACCTAGGGAGACATTTTGGCAGAGAGCCATCGCACATTTGTAGGCATAAACGTTTGCTCTCGCAAAGACGGGATAATAAGCGGATTTGAAATTATTACAATCATTTTACTATTCAAGCAGACAGAGTTTCGGCAACGTAAAGGAATCCCGATGATGAAGCAGGTGTTCTCTGAGAGGTGCCATCTGGCAGCAAAATTAGCAGCTTATGAGCCAGGTGCTCTTGTACCAGGGAAGAATCTGAGATGAGCTCAAAAGTGATCTTTTACACGGGCCTCCAGGAGCATGACTGAGCACTGTTGCATAATAAGAGGCAACGACTGGTTGGTCTTTGTTTTGAATTATTTAAATGCGAGGGTGTTTGTGCATGTTGTGTAAACCTATTCTGCAGATATAGGAATTTCAGGTCTTTAAATTGGATCACTGCTTGAGTGATCAATACACTAATTAACCTGTTAGAGATTATTGAGGGTTTCAGAATCCATGTGTTTTCACAGCCTGAACATTAGCTGTTAATCTTCCTGACTACCTTCATTATTCACGTTCGTTTTATTATGCTTTTAAAGGGATAGTTCACCTTAAAATACAAGTTCTGTTATTATATAGTCACCCTCATCTTTTGAAGAATATTGGATCCTATACTGACTTTCATTATGTGAAATCAACAAACAGTGACACATTCTTTAAATTATCTTTCATGTTCAACAGAAGAATGAAGGACATACAGGTTTAGATCAAGAGGGTGAGTAAAATTTACATTTTTGGGTGAACATGAATAAAAATAACATGGGTGTAACTCTAGTTTATTGCTTGTCTTCCATATGAGACAACACTTCTGGAAATAAATGTTCCAAAAGAGGATAATTTCACTGATGTAATAGAACAGAGGTGCCAGAAATTTTTAATATGAAGGGCCATGAAAAAATAAAATTCACTGCGCTCAACTTTAGTCTTGGGTGCGTGGATCAATCAGCAACATCATATTCAAGTAAGGGATCCGCACTCACTTAATCTTCCTAATCACGTTCAATTTATTTTCATTTTACAACAATCCAATTATATTACTGTATATTAAAATGTAAAAATAACAAGAATAAAAAAAACACAAATGTACAAAAAAAAAGTAAATAAGGTTTTTTAAAATTAGTTTTTAATCAAATTTACTTAATTTTTCCATTTCAATACAAAAATAAAATTTTAAAAATGTTTAAATAAATTAATATGGCATGTAACACGTCACTCTGGTGCCATTTTGGAGAGTATCACAATGTATGCGCTTGCTTTAAACTGAACGTAAACAACGTAAGCCCATGATGCTGCTGACACACATAAATTACTTAAAATTACAGTTGAACCCCTGACGTCACATGGATTATTTTATCGATGTCCTTCGTTTCTTTGCCTCGATCATGGTAGTTGCGTTGCTGTCTATGCAGGGTCAGAAAGCTCTTGGATTTCATCAAAAATATCTTAATTTGTGTTCCAAAGATGAACGAAGGTCTTACGGGTTTGGAACGACATGAGGGTGAGTTATTAATGACAGAATGTTCATTTTTGGGTGAACTATCCCTTTAAAAGTCTTGAATGCCTTTGATAACTTATCTCACACTTTAGAGTTACAAAGCAGCACTAACTGAAAAAGTGTAGATACTGTCTGGATGAATATGTATGTATGTATGTATTTATTTATTTATTTATTTATTTAAAAGATGATTTTGCTTTTAGTGACTAATCTAATAATCTAATTAATATAATCTAATAGATTGATTTTTCCAATCTAATAGTTAGTGATTAATCTAATTATATATAATATAATATAATTGAACTGAATTGAATTAGTGTAATATTAGCCTTACATTCTTAAAAATAAAGGCCTTTTATTGACATGGTTCCACCTTTAGCATTCATGCAATCTTTCCAATGGACAAAAGGTTTTTTAATGGAAAAACGTTCTGTAGATCATTAAAATGTTCACACTAAGAAAAGAAAATGTTCTAAAAGTTTCTTGGGGAAACCTTCAATGGGCAAACCAGGGCTCATGAGCCAAAGTTGGCTCATAACAGATCGTAAAACATAATGCCCTTATTTAATTGAATGATCTCTGTTCGTGGATACAGAGGTAATTATTTTAAAAGAACAAAAACTGTAATATTCTTCTTTCATTTTATTGGCAATTGGCAAACTAAAGTCTCAATTTGTTGCGTATCGACGTTTTTGGGGGAAAGTGTAACGTTAGAATTAAAATACATACAATTTACGTGATAATAACTTTCCGCTTGCAGCTGTGGGATTTCTACCATGAATTTTACCACCTGTGTTTGTATAGCATAAATTGATGGCATTAAAACCATATTATGTATATACCGACTGGCATATTTGTAATGAAAAATGTAAGTATTAGAAGTATTACATTTAATTTAATGAAGCTCACTCAAATAGAAACAACATTACTGCCACCTTGTGGTGACACTATACAGGCAAAGCCCAATAAATTACACAGGATATTGTCCTATTCCAGTTTGTGATGTTACATTGTTTTCCTTAATGATCAAAGCTGTTCTCAAGACCAAATACCGCCTTAGCTAGTAATGCTAAAGTCTTTTTTACACTTGTTCTTATTGACTTTCCTGATGGTAATTTGCTGGTACCTTCTCTTTTGTTACAGGAAGCATTAGAACCAACAGATCAGCAGTAATCAGAGTCCCTTTTTCTAACACCTCTTCTCCATGCTGTCAAAATGCTGACATGTGATCCCAGTCCTCCTCTGGTGTGATGTATTGTCTGGCAAGAGTCAAAAAGAGAAAACACAGCCCTTATTGGTCATATGAGATGACACATACAGTGACAATGTTCCAGAGTCATTTTCATCACTGTCATTGTGACATTTTACCTTTCCAGCACTGGGGACTGGAGACAGTAATCTACATTTGCAAGATCAGCCCCAGTTTGACCATTTATTATTTACTGTAATTACTTCACAACATTTTTGTGAACAGATTAGGATATATCTGATACATGTTTTGCTATTTCTTGATGTTAACAGTACATTTATGATTATGATATGATATCGTAATGAAATTCTCAGAACATACGATCAGAATATACGATCAGTTTGATATTTATATACTATCAAACATTATTGTTTGCAGCTATAGGATTCAATCTTGTATATTTTTAGTTATTTTATATTAAAATCACCTTCTTAAGAAAACTCTCATAAAAAACTACAACTATTTAAAACGCACAATGTCATATGTCGCATTAAAACTAATATTTGAGATCTCTAGTAGTGGTAGTGATTTGATCGCTGGTAGTGATTTGAAAAGAAAAAAAACAACAACTGATGAATCACGGCCTCTGGTGGTATTTTCTGGCAATCTCCAGCAATAACGTGATTACGTCAGTCAGGGCGTGACAAAGCAAAGGCTGTCTGAAGCCAGAAACGATAAGAAACTCTTAAACAGCAGTACCGGAAGCACAATTTTGCGAAGATGCTTTTCACTTGTACAAGTCCCTTCTTAAACAGCCAGTGCTAATATGTACTCTTCTTTTCCCTTGGTATAATAACGCAGATTAGTTATTTGTGCCAAAAATTAAACATTCTTTATGTACTATGTTTGTGTATATATATATATATGGAAGGGAAAGGGGAAAAGGGAAGTGGTGTGAGGCCAAGTATCAGGACCCATACTTGGAATTTGTTCTCTGCATTTAACCCATCCAAGTGCATGCACACAGTAGTGAACATACACCCGGAGGAGTGGGCAGCCAATGCTGCGGCACCCGGGGAGCAGTTGGGGGGTTTTGGTGCCTTGCTCAAGGGTCTCACCTCAGTCGTGGTACTGAGGGTGGAGAGGGTGCTGGTTATTCACTCCCCTCACCTACAATCCCTGCCGGACCCGAGCCTCAAACCCACGACCTTTGGGTTACAAGTCCGACTCTCAATCCATTAGGCCACGGCTGTGTGTGTGTGTGTGTGTGTGTGTGTGTGTGTGTGTGTGTGTGTGTGTGTGTGTGTGTATGTATGTATGTATGTATGTATGTATATATATATGTATGTATGTATGTGTATGTATGTATGTATGTGTATGTATGTATGTATGTGTGTGTGTGTGTGTGTGTGTATGTATGTATGTATGTATGTATGTGTGTATGTGTATGTATGTATGTATGTATATATGTATATGTATGTATGTATGTATGTGTATATATATATATATGTATGTATGTGTGTGTGTGTGTGTGTGTGTGTGTGTGTGTATGTATGTGTGTGTGTATGTATGTATGTATGTATATATATATATATATATATATGTATATATATATATATATATATATATATATATATATTTAAATGTGCTCATTTGGGATCATATGCACACAGAACAGGACTAATGATGGCCATGAATATGCAGTGAACTCTACTACTTTCTTTTCTATATTATATACTTTTTGCAGAAGGACATTTGGCACATTTCAAATGTTTGGACGATTAGCATAGCCATATGCTTCTGTCAAGTGGCATGAACACCGTTAGGTTTATAGGATTTGCACATAATGTAAATTGGATTTACATTATTCGGTATTTATAATTGTGGATTATTTTCTACAGTATATTTTTTACATCCCTTATATGGAAGAGCAACAGTTCCCCATCCATGCATTTAATTTCTATTTAAAATCAGGATATAGCAAAGTTACCACGGGTAGCTAATGAAAAACAATGCGTTGATAAATATATAGCCTTTAACATTGCCACTGTGTAATAACTGCATTGCACTGTGTCTTGAATTCTGATTCATACTTACTCCGCTAATGGCAACAATAATAATGGTCTATCCTAGACAACTTGTACGTAATAATGACCTTTGTTAATTTACGAAAGTCGCAACAACTTCTTCTTTCATTTTATTGGCAGTTGGCAAACTAAAGTCTCAACTTGTTGCGTATCGATGTTTTTGGGGGAAAGTGTAACGTTAGAATTAAAATACATACAATTTACGTGATAATAACTTTCCGCTTGCAGCTGTCATAAACTGCTGAATACCTAAACCTCGAGTACTTTTATTTTGAAAATACAATCTCCTGTTGTCAGATTCACACCTCCAGCGATGACATCTCAGAAAAACAACAGACGACTACAAAACTCCAAACACAGTGGCTGCGCTTATTCGAAGCGAAAAGCTTTAGAAAACTATTCGAGGTGGGACCAATATAAGAGGATTTGAGCACAGTTTTGGTAAGACACACATTTACTGTTTTGTCAATTACAATATACCTCGGTTAAAACGTTCGTTTTTCCGCTAAACAAACGACAACCAGTCATTCCCGGTTTCGATATATTTGTTCATTAAATCGCCTTGTGTGTGCTTAATTTAGTAACAGGCGTTTCATTTAGCCTCTCCCGGTTCGGTCTTTTAATAAATAATGTTAACGTATTGTCAAGTTTATTGCATCGCATTTCAGTGACAACCAAAATCGTTCATCGTTTGCTGCTCCCCCTTACATTAGCGTTTACGTACCAAGTAGTTGTTGTGCTATTAAGATGTAACTTATCCATATTATTCTGTATGATTCAGTATTAGCTGATCGGCGCTCGTAGTGAAGCCGCTTCCAGATACACGAGAGTTACGTAATGGCGTCAGCTTATGGTAAACAGTATCACCTCAACTCTTGTGACAGGCCTTCCGCATTTAAAGCATGTTTTACTCATTAGATGGATTCGCGATGTTTGTACTGGCAGCTTGTTTGATTGATATGACAACAGGCCACTCTGTCGGTCAGAGGTGATGCTCTGATTTCCTGTTTACAGTCCAGCAGCCGAGCGCTTTTCACCACTGTGCCATGGAGTTTCCAGATCTCGGGGAGCACTGCTCAGAGAAGAGCTGCAAACGTCTCGGTATGTATTTACTGTCTGATTAAACACTGTCCCATAAAGCAGGGCTCAATTGTAAAGTTGTTTTTCTAATGGCTTGGTCAGATTTGTAGTTCAGATTTTTACTTGTTAACATTTTCACTGACCTCAAAAAAGATACACTTTGTTTATTATTATTATTTATTATTATTTTTTTTTTTTACATAACTACTGTTTAAAAGTTTGGGTCAGGTTTATTTAGTTATTTAGTTTATTTTGAAATAAATTAATACTTTTATTCAGGTAGAATAAATAAAACTGATCATAAGTGGCAGTAATGACATTTATAATGTAACAACAGATTTCTGTTTCTATTTCAGTTCATTTGAACATTAAAAGAAATCAGAAAAAATGGTATCATGGTTTCTGGAGTAATGATGCTGAAAATTCTGCTTTGCATCACAGGGATGAATTACATTTTAAAGTATAGGCTGTTCAAATTAAAAAAGTTATTTTAAATTGCAATAATACTTCAGCATATTACTGTTTTACTGTATTTTTCATCAAATGAATGCAGCCTTAATGAGCATAAGATGTTTTAAGGTTTTACCAGCCAACTTTTGAATGGTAATGGGTTACACTTTATTTTAAGGTGTCCCTGTTACAGTGTAATTATACATTTAAGTTCTGAGTAATATTAACTAACTACATATACTTACTCTATAGTTAGGGTTAGGGTTTGGCTTAGGGTTACTTACATGTAATTATGTATAATTTGTTATTATAATAGTAAGTACATGTAAAGTGTAACAACGACACCTTAAAATAAATTGTTACCTAGTATTGTATATTTGTATGTGCCAGAAGAAAATTTGTCCATTTTATTTTACAAAAACGAATATGTATTAGGTTTGATATTATAGCTATAATGTAACTCCAAGACAGATACATAAAAATAAAGAAAGAAAGAATATACGGTGAACTGCTTGTCATGTTAGCCAAATAAACCAGTTTAGCTGATAATACAGCACTATCCTGCTTATTACACAGATGCCAACCAAATAAATAAATAAAGGAATATGAATGTTGAGTTTTCTGGATGAGTGGTCAGCTATATAGTGTTGCTCTTGGCATCTGCAATTTTCAGAAGTGCTGTGATTGACCAGTCAGAATCAAGTACTGGACAGCGTGTGATAAACACTTAAGAAAGACATGATTCCGTAAAGCGCTGAACAATTAGTGATTTGTTGACCATTTCCAACCTGTTTAAATGAATACTTCTAAGCCTATGACCTAAGTCACTCTCGCTTGTTCCACCATTAGCCATCCTTATTGATAAACCCTGTACAGCCTGTGAATTATTAATGTTTGTGTAAGCGCATTACCTCCACCCGATCACATGTTGAATAGCAAATGCATTAAAACTCAATAGGTGTGGCATTCCCTGCTTTCTGACCTTTTTTTTTTTTTGTAATATAACCACACAATCTAGTCATGGGACTAATGTGCCAACCAGGTCAATTAATTTTGCAATATTTGGCAAATTTGAGATTAAAAACACTCTGATAATTGTACCCTGATTTCTATTGTGTGACATCAACATTTAGTGTAAATATTTGCGTATAAATTTTAGTGAATAAATTATTTATAACAGCTATCAGCCACTGAAAAAAAACATTTATTAGTTGATAAATAAAAAAAAATCTTTTTTTGCTTTTCACTGTCCCGTGTGTACACTGCAGATTTTCTTCCAATGAAATGTGATGCCTGTGAAGAAATTTTTTGCAAAGACCACATAACTTATGCAAATCACAAGTGCACTTCATCATATAAGAAGGTGGGTATAACTGTGTCTAATGAATAATAATCTTGCCTCGTTGTATATTTCAACCAATGCCTTAAAACATACAGGTTGTGGCTGACACATTTGTTTTCTTGTGCAGGATATCCAGGTTCCTGTATGTCCGTTGTGCAACACCCCCATTCCCATTAGGAGAGGGGAAATGCCAGACATCAAAGTTGGGGAACATATAGACAGAGACTGCAAATCTGACCCTGCTCAGAGGAAACGAAAGGTAGGCCAGCCACAAAAAGGAAGGAGAGAGTAAATGACATCTCTGTAAAATAAATAACGACTAAATTGTTTCTCACCCCATAGATCTTTACAAATAAATGCTCCAAGGGCGGCTGTAAGCAGAAGGAAATGATCCGGGTGACATGTGACCAGTGCCACTTGAACTACTGTCTCAAACATAGACATCCACTCGACCATGACTGTAAGACTGATGGCAAACCAGTCTCCAAATCAGGGTTAGTATGGTGGTTTAGTATTCATACTGCTAAGTTAAGCTTTCTGGAGGACACTAGTAATGGTGGGGTTTGTTTTGCAGGCATGCTGCATTAATGAGAGCTCAAGCCTCCTCGTCCAGTAATGCTGCGGCCTCATCCACTAGAGGGAGCTCTAGGACCATGTCTAATGGAGTAACTGGAAACACTAGAGCTCAGAGCAGCAGGTCAGCACATTTTGAAAAAGCAGTGCCCACAGAAGTGGTTTTTGAATGTACACCAACATTCAGAAGTTTGGGAGTTTTTCTCAACCAAGGCTGCCTCCATTTGATAAAAATACAGTTAAAACAATAATATTATATAATGATTTAAAATAGAATTCATTCATGTGATTGCAAACATTAGGCAACATGATCCTTCATAAATCATTCTAATATGCTGATTTGCTGCTCAAGAGACATTTATTATTATTCATTTTGAAAACAGTTGAGATGCTAAATATTTTTGTTGAAACCAAGATAAGATTTTTCAGGATTCTTTGAAAAGAAAGTTCAAAGAAAACAGTATTTATTTTAAACAGAAATCTTTTGTAACATTGTAAATGTCTTTACTGTCACCTCTGATCAAGTTCAAGCATCATGATTTCATTAAAAAAATCTTACTGGTTCCAAACGTTTGAATTGTAATGTACATAAGACATTTTCGAGTGTTTTCTCAGGTACTTATTACTCTCTGTTTCCCCCTCAGTGCACAAAGGATAAATACTGCGTCTTCTCCTATGGTGTCTCCAACAGCGCAGAATGTAATTCCCCCATCAGCGTCATTTCAAGTCGGGCTGGTGCGTTCATTTTAAAGGTTGACAGTGTGTTTAAAATCTACATTTGACTATATTTAAAAATGAATTGTGTTTTATTTCACAGACGGAGGAACAGGCCCTCCAGAGAGCATTAGAATTGTCACTAGCTGAATCTGCTCGGGCAAGCCAGCCTACTGTAAGGTAATTCCGACCCCCTCTGCCCTAATAAACCATCTGATTTTAAAATCATTTTCAGATATTACGTTTATTATTGAAAGTGTTTCATTTAAAATGACATGTGGTACTTTCAATGCTTCTGGAATATTTGTGAGACTGTGGCAATGTGTCCAGATGCAATACCTTTGAATATTTTTGCAATGAATGTTCAGCATCAATAATGTACTTATTGTAGTTTTCAACTGATTTTATTTATTAATTTTTTTAACTGTAATATTGAAATCTGAAATCTATGCTAGTAACTAACTGTGTGCATTTCAGCCCTCAGGAGCAGGAGGATCTGGCCTTGGCTCAGGCTCTCGCTGCCAGTGAAGAAGAATACAGACGACAGCAGCAGAGACAACAGGTAGCCAGAAACCTTAGCAGTCAGTAGCATACTATGCTAACAGGACCTCATCTAGGTACATAGCCCTAGTGGCATCTCTGTTAATGTCTAATCTTTTGGGTGCCGGGCACTTTAAAATGGTCTGTATTTTTATTTGTTTTTTTTTTGTTTGTTTTTTAAGTAAATATTATTAAGCATCAACATCTGACACATTGTGGGTGAGCGGCAACATCTGGGTTTGCATCTCTCGTACTGTTAAATAAACAAGAAACTCTAAGAGGAAAATATGTTTGCTTATCACTTATAATTACTTTTCAAAGTTGGTACATGTTACTTGTTGTTTTTTTAATTTTGCGTGGGTGTGCTACTGAACTGGCCTGGATTTGCATGTCTTTAATTTCAGATGAGAGAAAAGATGATTCCAGAAGCAAACATGTGAACTTGTACTTTTTGGCCGAAAGGTCCCCTAAAATTTGAATTTGAATAAACACTTTGCATGATATTTGTATAATTGTCATCTTGTTAATATGAATAATACCAGCATGAATTTTATACCAAAATACTGAAACTAAAGTTTTAATTTGGCCAAAAACAAAGTAAGATTATTTAATAATCAACACTTGAGTTGCATTTAAACATTTAAATCATTTACTGTATCAACCTGCCCGTGCTAACCAGCCAAACTTCAGTCTCTCATTTACCTAGTTGTTGAAAAGACTGCATATTAGTCGTTGACTTGATGTTTCGCATCACCATCGATCAGGTTTTGCCATTATGTCTGTGAATGATGATTAAGTACTTGATTTCTAATTGTCTTCTCAATCCACAGGGAGGGATTTTCAAAGAGACCAGCTGCTGTCTGTCTTAATGTGAGGTGACACTGACCAACTGTAATCTGCCTCAATCTGCACACAAGCACCAATAATGTACCAGTGAGCTGCACATGTCTAGTGGATTTCTGAGTCCAGCATATGAAGCTTCTACTTCCCAGATCAACACTTCTGATGGCTGTTATGTTGTCGTTGCTTTTCTGTTTTGCTCTGTTCACTCTGTAGCGTGCTTCTTAGACGGCAATTGTGTCGTTTTGGTGAGTGGTGCTTCATGTACATATTTTATATAGCTATCATGTTAATCTGTCAACCAATGTAGATGTCTTTTGAAATAAATTATTTTAAAGTGTTTATATCACTCCTGCCTTATTGATCACATCTCTAACCAGAGCTCTCAACATCACACATTTTAGTCTTCATTATTCAGTGAATGTTACACATAAGCAGTGAAAACAAAGTTTGGGATATTTTTACACTGTCCATTACATTAATATTTTATTTTCATTTAAAACAAACAGTGTGGGTTTAAAACCAACTCAATGACCACCAATCATTTTTTGAAAGCATTTACCCAGCCAATCATTCAGTAGAACCAGACCTAGTAAATGATTCATGTTTCCAATAAAGATACTGTCAATCTGACATCTGTGAGATGAGTCACAATATGAAATGCTGAGAGATTAATGGGTATTAATATGCATTTTTGTTTTTTAGACGCTGGCAGCACTGTATCGGTCTTTTTCCTCACTGTTATTGTACTCTCCAAACAGTAAACATAAAATAATAGACTAAGTTTATTTCTTAAAATGTAGAATCTAGGTAATCACATCCATTATGAAGCCAAATCGTTCATACAGTATAATGATGTAACCGATGCATTAACACTGAAAAGCTAAGCGCACGTCAGAGCTTCATGCCTCTTCGTTCAGGGTCATTTAAAAAATTACACCAGACCTCACTTACAGAGAGACAATTACAGATAATTACACTAATTCATATTACTTTTTTTTTTTTTATAATATAATGGTGATTCAAGTTTTTGATTGTCATTAAAGACATCTCTATATTTCTGGTAAACACACTGGAAACTACATACTGCCACATGTTTACATGAGTGAAACAGAGGTAGTTTTTGGGACTACGTTGAGACAGATTGATGATGGTGATGTTGGGGAGATCACAGGCGCAGGTGGGTTTGAGTTAAAGGTGTTGTTTTTCTCTGGGCGCAACATGAATTCAGGCTTGTTCAAATGTGTGCAGTCGTTCCTCATCGTGACAGAAGTTCACTGGGTGCTTTTGCCGTCTGTCTGAACAGATTCCCATCACAGAGTCTGTGAGGCAAAAACACAATTGCACCCTAACTGTACCAGACGCAGTCTGCAGTGGAGTGCAGCTGTGGCACTAAAGCATCTATCAATATTCACAAGCTTTTTCAAACAAAATCGTGTCAATTCAGCCACAGAGGGAATAGATCCCCGTGTTATGGTTTTATATCGTCTGCTGTACTCGCATTGCTAAATCCTGAAGGAATGTAGTCGAATTTCATATTTTGGAAATGATCACAATCAGAAGAATCAGTTTTGTAGAACTTAAAGGAATAGTTCACCCAAAAGTGAAAATTTTGTCACCCTCACCCTCTAAACCTGTATGAGTTTTTTTCTTATGTTTAGAAAAATGCTGGTAATCCAATAATAGTTCATGGTCCCCACTGACTTCCATAGTATTTCTTTCCCTACTATGTAAGTCAATGGGGACCATGAACTGTTTGATTATCAGTAGGGATGTAACAATTCACTCAACTCACGTTGCGTTACGATTCACGATACTGATTCACAATACGATTTTCTAACGATTTTTTTTTCATCAAAATGAGAATTAAGACGAATTATAATCGAAAAGGCACATTCTTTGAGAATGTCTATAACAAAACTACACTAAAGTTTTAAACAATTCCCAAATAAATAAATAATACATATAAAAGAAATCTCTTCATATAAACAAAACATATCTGAACAAAACATAAACAGCAGATGGGCAGAATGAAAATGCAAATTCACTCTCTGACAGCAGGTGGCGCTTATGGAACAGCAGCGTTACAGTGTTTCTTTGGTTACCGCTGTAAACAAAGCAGTGCTGCTCTTATAAATACTAATATTTTAATATGCAGAGGCAAGATGAAAAGAAAATACCATCTTAACTCTTCTAAAGAAATTCAGTTCCTCACAGAGATACAGTACATTTGTAACGCGCGTAGTTTATATATGCGAGCTTCACAGTTCTTACCACGCGCTGGCTCGTGGGTTCTTGGCTTTGTTGCAAGGAGGACACCGACAGGGAGCTCGGCAGATCATAACACTTGATTTATTAAACATAAAGAAGTGAACATCACAATTAGCCACATCTGATTACACAGTGCGCGTCCTCTCTCTCTCTCTGCGCTCTCACAACTGCGCACAGACCATTCTCTTCCGCGATCCTAATCGCGGATCTCTGTTCTCGCGATATTACCTCTAGACATTATTTAAAGTCATAGAACATTAATTTTAACCTTAAATTTCACTCCCTACAG
>JAFVLL020032150.1:0-11623 GCA_021397915.2 Tor tambroides | reverse complement strand
CCTAATAATAAACCATCAGATTTTAAAGTTATTTTTACATTTAGTATTGAAAGTGTTCCATTTAAAAAAAAAAAAAAAAAACACTGGAAAATAAGAGGCATGACATATGGTTCTTTCAATGGTTCTGGAATATCTGCAGGATTGTGGCAATATGGCTAGATGCAAATACCTTTGAATACTGCAATAAATGTTCAACAAAAAAAGTTACTTTTTTGAATGATTTTTTTACTGTAATATTGAAATCTGAAATCTAACTAACTGTGTGCATTTCAGCCCTCAGGAGCAGGAGGATCTGGCCTTAGCTCAGGCTCTCGCTGCTAGTGAAGAAGAATACAGGCGACAGCAGCAGAGACAACAGGTAGCCAGAAACCTTAGCAGTCAGTAGCATGCTAAGCTAACAAGACCTCATCTAGGTACATAGCCCTGGTGGCATCTCTGTTTATGTCTAATCTTTTCAGGTGCCGGGCACTATAAAAATGTAAATAAAATGCACTATTTATTAAAAAAAAAAAAAAATTGTATTATTTTTTTAAGTAAATATTATTAAGTATCAACATCTGACACATTGTGGGTGTGCATCTGCAAATGCAATAACATTGCAGTATTTCCAGAGAGACTGTTAAATAAACAAGAAACTCTAAGAGAAAAACATGTTTGCCTATCAATTATAATTATTTTTGGTAAATATTACTTGCTGCTTTTTACTTAGACTGTCACACTGTGGGGGTGTGCTATTGAACTGGCCTGGGTTTGCCTGTCTTATAATTTCAGATGAAAGAAAAGATGATTCCAGGAGCATGCATTTGTACTTTTACTCTTTTGCTGATTTTTCTCTTAAAATAAACAAATAAAGTTTATTTAATGATCAAATCATTAATCATATATTGAGTTGCAGTTAAACATTTAAATTATTTACCATATTAACAGGGCTATCCAGCCAAACGTCAGTCCCTCATGTAGTTACTGAAATGACAGCACATTAGTCGTGGACTTGATGATGGTCGTATCACCATCAGTCAGGTTTTGTCATTATGTCTGTGAAAGATGATTAAATACTTGATCTCTAATTGTCCTCTCAATCCACAGGGAGGAGTTTCCAAAGAGACCAGCTGCTGTCTGTCTTAATGTGAGGTGACACTGACCAACTGTAATCTGCCTCAATCTGCACACAAGCACCAGTAATGTACCAGTGAGCGGCACATGTCTAGTGAATTTCTGAGTCCAGCAAACAAAGCTTCTACTTCCCAAATCAACACATCTGATGGCTGATATGTTGTCGTTGTTCTTCTGTTTTGCATCGCTCTGTAGTGTGCTTCTTAGATGGGCAATTGTGCCGTTTTGGCGAGTGGTGCTTCATGTAAATATTTTATATAGCTATCATGTTAAGCTGTCAATCAATGTAGATGTCTTTTGAAATAAATTATTTTAAAGTGTTTAATTCTGTCCTGCCTTATTGATCACATCTCTAACCGGCGCTCTCAACAGCACACATTTATTCTTCATTATTCCTTACATTTCAGAAGTGACTATTATACATAAACAGTGAAAAAGTGTGAAGATAAGGTTTGGGATATTTTTGCACTCTATTACATTAATAACATTATATTTTTGTTTAAAAAACAGTATGGGTTTACAACGAACTCAATGACCACCAATCATTTTTTTGAAAGCATTTACCCCGCAGATCGGTCAGTAGAACCAGATCTAGTAAACGATTAATGTTTCCAATAAAGATACTGTCAATCTGACATCTGTGAGATGAGTCACAATATGAAATGCTGACAGATTAATGGGCATTAATACGCATTTTTGTTTTTTAGATGCTGGCTTGGCAGCACTGCATCAGTCTTTTTCCTCACTGTTATTGTGCTCTCCAAACATTAAACACATAATAATAGACTAAGTTTCTTACTTAAAATCTAGAATCTAGGTAATCACATCCATTATGAAGCCAAAGCGTTCACATGATGTAACCGATGCATTAACACTGAAAAGCTAAGTGCTATAGCACGTCAGAGCTCCGTGCCTCTTCGTTCAGGGTCATTTAATAAATGACACCAGACCTCACTTACAGAGAGACAATTACAGCTAATTACACTAATTCATATTCCAATCTTTTTTTTTTTTAATGGTGATTTAATTTTTGAGCATCATTAAAGACATCCCTATATTTCTGGTAAACACACTGGAACCCTCATGCCACCACATGTTTACAGGAGTGAAACAGAGGTAGTTTTGGGACTGCTTTGAGACAGATTGATGACGGTGATGTTGGGCAGATCACAGGCGCAGGTGGGTTTGAGTTAAAGGTGTTGTTTTTCTTCGGGTGCAACATGAAATCAGGCTTGTTCAAATGTGTGCAGCCATTCCTCATCGTGACAGAAGTGCGCTGGGTGCTTTTGCCGTCTGTCTGAACAGATTCCCATCACAGAGTCCATGAGGCAAAAACACAATTGCACCCTAACTGCACCAGACACAGTCTGCAGTCGAGCGCAGCTGTGTGACACTGTAAGCATCTGTCAATATTTACAAGCTTTTCAAACTAAATTGTATCAGTTCAGCCATAAAGGGAATAGATCCCTGTATTATGGTTTTATCTCGTCTGCTGTACTCACATTGTAAATACTGGAAGAAGGCTAATAGAATTTCATATTTTGGAAATGACCACAATTCACTACGAATCAGAAGAATCAGTTTTTTAGAATTTAAAAGAATAATTCACCCAAAAAAAATTTTTTTTTTTTTTTTTTTTTTTTTTTTGAGTTTTTGAATGCTGGTAATCAAACATTGTTCGCCCCCATTGGCCTACTCCATAGTTTTTCTTTCCCTACTATGGAAGTCAATGGGGACCAACACTTGTTTGGTTCTTCAAAATTTTTGAAAAAACTTTTAGAAAAGAAAGAAACTTACACAGGTTTGGAACAACATAAAGGTGAGTAAATGATGATAAAATGTACATTTTTGGTTGAACTATCCCTTTCAGGGCATCTGGTTCAATTAAAAAACAAACTCTGGTACAGATGCTCTGTTAGTGCGGTTTGTTTGAATACTTTTTTGTTTGAAACCTTGGTGCACAACAAACAAGTGAATTTTATTCGATTCTCTAAAGAATCTTAAGACAGAAATGTATTTGCATTCCTTTATTGACTCTACATTTATTTACTTACAAATAGAACCAAAGGGGATTTCACAGAAATAGCCTTTTGTCCCCTAGTTCCCTGAAAAACTACATACTATTGTTGCTGCAGGGAATCCAGAATTAAATATGCTGATTTGAAGGACCCAAATCAGTGGCGTAATATTGTACAGGCCTCCATCCACAACTTATTAACATAAAAACATGAAAACATAACGCTGTGCAACATTTTGTGCAAGGCATCTTTTCACAAACTATGAGAGGTTCAAAGTTCCTGTCCATCTTTCAAATGAACTATCCTTCAAGGGATTTCACCAAACAACTCTGTTCAGTCTGTTTATATATTCTTAAATGTTTATATATTCTTAAATGCTTAAATTTGCTTAATACACCTCAACTTGGGATAAATTAGTTATCAACATCAAGCTCTGGCAAAGACCCCCACAGGATTGTGGGGGCAAGCTTTGCATGGGAAACATTACTCACATTTCATAAAGAAATTGTAAAAACTCTACTTTTGTTGTTTAAAACTTTTATTTTATTATTAGAAATTCTCTGTCTCTCTCTCTCTCTCTCTCTCTCTCTCTCTCTCTCTATATATATATCATGTGGAGATCATTTATCACTATAGTTTTGCCATCACAGGAATAAATTACATATTAAAATATTTAAAATATATATTTATTTATCAAAATAGAAAACTATCCCGCGGTTTCACAGACAAGGCTTAAGCCTAGTTCCAGACTAAAGTGTAAATCTGAGCTGTGTTAACTGAAAGAAACTTGCACTGATTGATCTTAAAATATATCAGTGCCTTTGTTTTGTCTCAAGATGCACACCAGTAATGTTTTTTCTAAGGCATGTTAATAAAAATTATTTAAATGTCCTAATTGACCTATGGCCTAATCCTGGCTTAGTATAAGCCCTGTCTGTGAAACTGGGCCTAAAACTACTGTTATTTTAAACTGGAGTACTGTTTCATAAATTTACTGTTTTTACTTCATTTTTGATCAAACAAAGAGATCTCTTTCAAAAATATGAATCTTACCGCCCCTAAACTTTTGAACGGTAGTGTATATACTTCATACTTCAAACAAAAAGGCTGATGAAATGAGTAAAACAGTAAAATCAGGGATTTTCATCTTAAACTTAAAATAAAGTTGCAAGGTATGGCCATTTTTGGTTATGATGCACAGCAGCCATGTAAGAAGAAAGACGAGCAGGAGACACTGAGTTTAAAAACACTGCAGAAAAAATAATGAGCATTGAAGGTTTTCTGTGCTCCTGCAGATGAAACACATAACAGACATGCAGGCAACCAGCAGAATGAAATTGGCACAAAACAAAATGAAACTCATCAGGGAGCGGGTGAGGGAAATTAACTAATCAAGAGCTAACAAGTGTGTAAGACAGGGAACAAAAAACTATGTGCTTGCAATTACAACATTTTCAGAATCCTGACATGAAGTTCCTTTAATGAAACTTAAGGAAACTTTTACATTTTCAAAGAATTACTAAAGAACAAAAAAAGCACAATGGAAATGTGATAAGAAAAGGGTTCTTTGCTGAGCATAGTGCTGCAGAGAACCATTGTTGAACATTTTTTTTAGGTTTTGTTGTGGGTAGAGTTACATCTGCCACAATATTAAAACCACCTGCCTAATATTGTGTCTGTCCACTTGTGCTGCAAAAATAGCTCTAATGCATCAAGGCATGGACTCCACAAGACCTCTGAACATGTCCTGCAAGTTGCATGGATTGGATGTTGGAACAGAACCTCCCACTGAAGCTCAATTGGATTGAAATTTGGGTAATTTGGAGAATTAAGCTTGAACTTCATTGCCATCTGCAACAATCACATGTTCTACAAAGGTCGGTGGCACAGTACATGTCAAAGTAACGTCCCCATGAATGCCTGAACCCATGGTTTCCCAGAAGATCATTGCCCAGAACATAACACTTCCTCCACTGGCCTGCTTTCCTCCCATAATGCATCCTGCTGCCATCTCTCCCTGAAATAAAAAAAATCACACTCATTCACCCACCAGATCTAAAAACAAACTTGATTCATCAGATCAGGCAACCTTCTTCCATTGCTCCATGGTCCAGTTCTGATGCTCACATGCCCATTGTAGGTGCTTTCAGGGGTAGACAGCAGTCATCATTGGTTACAAAGCCCCAAAAACAGCAAACTATGAAACTGTGTGCTTTGACACTTTTCTATCATTGCCAATTTTTCAGCAGTTTGAGCTACAGTAGCTCTTTTGTGTAATCGGACCAGAGTGCATCAGTGAACCTTAAGCACTCACAATCCTGACACCAGTTCACCGGTTCTCCTTCTTTGCACCATTACCAACAGCTGCATACCAAGAAAACCTAACAAAACTCGCCGTTTTGGAAATACTCTGACCCAGTAGTACAATTTGATCACTCAGATGTTTTCACTTGCCATTTTTCCTGTTTCCAACACATGAAATTCATAAACTGACAGTTCACTTGCTGCCTAATAGATTCCACCCCTTGACAGGTGCCACTGTAACAATATAATTATTGTTATTCACTTAGTGTTCAGCTTAGCAGTTATGGGCTTATCTGTTAAAGCAAACGTTGTAGGTTCAAACCCCAAATGGGGTACCAGATCATCTAACCTCAGATTCCAACAGTTTACTGTATCATTGTACTGCAACTTGCATGGCAAAAAAAACTAAACAAAACAAAAAGTAATATGGAATAAAATATGTGTGGGGGAAAAAGAGGCATTTTCAGCAAGTCTACCATTTTCTTGTCACAGAAAAATAACTCACTTTTTAGAAGTGACAATGCTTTAGTTTCTCTAACAAGGCTTTGTATTCAGCCTTCCTCCACTGATTACAGTACTCAGTGAGACAGGTCACTGTTTACATTGAGTGCTGTGGAGTTTAAAGAGAGCCTCCATTTCCCCTGGCTTAATGAGTGGGAGGGCAAGGGCCAGTGTACAGAGCTTCACCCTGCCTCCCTGCTCCATTATTATTCTGGTGATGAGCCCATAGCTCTCCAAAAGAAAATGCTGTGTGGGCAGCCTGCATTGTCAGGTTTGATGTCACTGATATTAATATTTTACCATTGTCTGAATTCACAACAGAACCTATAGCGGAAATAGTTGTGAAATCTGGGACAAAATGAGGTGAATTCGTGATAACATATCTATTGTGTGTAGCAAAGTGAGTACACTTTCATGTTTCACTTTCAGTTTCATGCCATTGTTCTTGATGAAATCCTTACAGGAAGGCAGCTGTCTCTTTAGAGCAGATGCTGCTAGAAAGTACTGTTCTTTTTTGAAGTGATCTCTCAGAAGGAGGTGAAACCTACTGGAGAAAATACTCAGTGAGTCATGAAGTCCTGAGGGATGTCCAGGATACACTATATGAAGTGTAGTCTTAGTTGGTGTTTTTTTTCTTCCCTCAAATGGTTTTTAGTGTGCCAATTTGTTTAGCCTGTAAATCACTACAATACATATTGTTGAGGAAAATGTGCAATTATCCTGTTGCAAGTATGCCATTTCCTTTTATGTAATACTTTTATATTATAACCGCACGTTATTGTATTTGTTTTATTAAGAAAGTGGTTTATTAAGAAAGACGCCACACGTGTTATTCTATTTGTTTTAAACATTTATTGAGAAGATGTTTATAAAGCAAGAGTATAGCTAGAGATGAAACATGTATTAGCAATTTCTTTTAAAGAAAAGGAATGTTACCATTGAGTGCTGTGTTGCAAAACTGACTTTATATAGAAAACTTCTTAGGGGAATTTCCAGACATCATGGCATCACAAGACATTGGAATCCACCTGCTGTCTAAAGGACTGAAGTGCCATGAATAAATGAGATGCTGGTTCTCACAATCCACTTCTCCAGTGCCGATGGTCTTGTCATTGATGCCTATTTTATAAGTATGAAAACTCAGATGCTTATGAGATAGGACAGATTTGACTTACTTTACCTTACCTCAGAATAAATAAAATAAAGCAGAAGGTGTAGGAAATTCAGCATCATAAAACAATATGCATATTATAATTTGCACAAACCTTGATCATTCTTTCTGCAAGTTAATCTGTTATCTGTAATTAATACAGTTTTGAAAATGCAAGACTATCTCACAGGGCAAAATATGAAGGAACAGGCAATAATGTGTTATTTTGCACTCCTACTGTGATTAATAACCTTTTAACCACAACACACTAACCACAACAGTAATTAGACTAACTGCTAATTGTTAGCCATAACGAAACAGTGATTGTAATTCAGTGACGTGTTTAACAAGAATTAGCTTTAGGATTCTCAGTATACACACATAGTTTCTGAAGGCACATGCATATTCAATTTATGGCTAACATACAGTGCTACATAAAAAAAAACTGAAATACCAAAAGTCTGAAGGTTATTTTATAATTTTCTATTCATATATATTTTTTAATATTTTTGAAATAATTTTTCATATTTTGATGAATCCAGTTATTATGAACTTATGGGTCTAAATACATAATTTTTAGCAACATTATTTCTGCAACAAAAAGACTGAACTTCTATCACAATATCATTAAGCCATGTGCTCCATACACATCAGTATTATTGTAGTATAATTGATAAAGGTTTTGTTAATATAAAGAATTATATTTTATTTTTATATTTTCTATGTTCATTTTAATTTTCAAAAAAGTTTTAGCAATTTGGTTGTGTTTTAGTCATTTTTATCTATTTATTTACAGATTTTATTACATTTTAATAATTTTTTATATTATTATTATTATTATTATTATTATTATTATTTGAACTTACACGAAGCAATAATTAGAAATGTTTCCTTGGCAACTAAACTGAAATTAAATAAGTTTAATTTTTTTTAAATATATATATATATATATATATATATATATATATATATATATATATTAACTCACACAGTACTGTCTATTTAATTTCAAGTAATGATTTTTATGGATTAATTATTACTTAATAATAAACCTGATACCTATTCACACAACCTAAATCATGATTGTGGATCTCAATTAGGTGTGAAAGGAGATGCTACAACACTAGAATCTGAATCACAGCATTAAAAACAGGATTCAAAACAGTTCTTCCCCCAGGCAATATGCATTATAAACAAAGAAAATAAGTACCGTACCTCATACATACAGATTTTATTTCTATGCATTAATGCATTCCACTTTGCTCATACAGTGCACACTCTTCTGCTGTTTTGACCATGATTTTTCTTTTGATTATTATACATTGATTATTTTTTCACATTATTTCATTCACACAAGTTATATTTTTCATTATGATATCCTGAAGGCTTTGCCTGGCCTCTAGCACAGCTTGCACAATATCAGTTTTATGCATCTGTCAATGCTTTGTTTACATACATTTCTGCTCGCTACATTACTGCCTGCATTTTCCCCCACACATTTACTGCTATTTGTACAAACAGCCTGTTGTTGTTGTTGTTGTTGTTGTTTTTTGCAGTCGAGCAAGTCTATAACATGAGAGCATCCCAATTCACACACAGCCACACATGGCAAATAAATAATCTTCAATTTCAATATCACACTTTCAGTCAATGATCATCCTGTGAAACCAATCTGACCTGATGGCACATCTGTTAGGTGTGTCTGAAATGACACACAGCCTAGTGTTTTTGTGCAAGCTTCAAGCCCTCTCGAGCCGTGCGATTTTTTCACAATGACGCACATACGTTGAATCACTATGCGGAGGCTTATCACGTTGCTCTGTATGAGCATATTCACCCAGCCCATGCACACTGACACACATTTTTATCAGGTATTTTGAAGCATTAAATGACATATTGTTATTGTTTATGTGACAGATTGATCCCACAATAACAAAAACAAAGGCTAGTGACAACAGTAATGCTCAAAACTGAATTATAATGAAGCTGTGTCACGATTATCTCTCTCATTCGCTCACTGATGAAGACGACGAAAGATAAAAGACATTCACATGAAAAGTCAGACATTTCAAACACACAAAAAATAATGATTAAAAGCCTAAAATGTGAAGTAGACTCATATAATTTGCTGTTATTGTAGATTAGATTTGTGCTTGTGTATCATTAGTGTGCATGAGGCATGATTGTTTGCTCTTTTGCATTGCATAAATGATGGTATTGATTGTATTTAACAAGGGACAGGACATATAAATGATGGTTTAGTGGGAATAATTAAGCTTGTTGGCCATTATGCCACAGTCATGATCGTATTCTGCAGTTATTATGCAATCAATGTGTTTGCTACACACTGACAGGTCTTGCAGTGCAGATAAATAGCGGTTTAGAGATGCTTTAAGCCGCGTGAAAATGACTGGATGTAAAGGAGCTTATTGCACAACATTTGCAGAATATTGTCTCACTACATCTGAAGAGTTGGAGGAAGGGAGCTGTCTGTCGATTTCTCACCTCTGAACCCTTGACAGCGGTCCAGTGATGAGAAGACACAAGGACATGCTGCCTAATTAAACCAGTCATTTACTGACTCAAGGTACAGGAGTGCAATTAGCCAATGAATGGGGTCTATTCTCTGCAAGTTCGAAATGTCACTATCATTATCTCTGTCGTTATAAGCCACAAAGCAGTACAAGAAGCAGATAAAGGTAGTGCATTTGTTAAAAAAAACTTGGGTGTGTGTATGTGTGTGTGAAGAGAGGAGCTTTGATTTCCTGATCATCACAGGGATGCAACAGTAATGGTCACGTATTAGAACAGTTTGTTTGCACAGACTGTACGCAGTAGCCAACATGAATAGATACTTAAAGAGGAAGCAAAGAGTGCTATCCACCTGTCACTGACTGAAACACTGTTAAAATATACCATAAATATATAATAATAGATTCTCAAGCACTACATTGTTGTCTGACACCTGAGCAGATCAGTCAATTTACTGAAAACCATCGGTTTCCAAATTGTGGATTGAAGAGTGTGAATAACGGGCCAATCAGGCAGAATGTGTTCTTGACGTTTAAAAACGTGTGACGCACCGCTGAGAAATGGAAAAAGGACAAAGAGCCTTGAAGCGAATTTTTAAACCTTGAAGAATCAGAAAAGCAGTGAGATGTAACGCAACAGTCAAAAACATCCATCAAATGCATGTTTACAAAGAAAACAATGAAAAGGCAGTGCAGCAGAACAAAAAAAAATCTGTTTTGTGAATCGGTCACAAAGATGTGATCACAAGAAAGACAGTCTGGCTAAAACAGGCAGATTGTGCTGGAGTTTCTGATGGATTTAGTGCTTGACATATTACATCATGTTTACCCACTGAACGCTTCGCAGTTGTTATGTTAAATATTGCAGTTTGGATTAATGTTTCATTTGAATACGCTGGCTGGGTTTAAATGTTTATTAAAATGATACCTTGATAAACAATTTATCTTGACTTGGGCATTCAGACACAAAGTGTGCATCTTTCCAACTATCTCTTTACAAAGCTGGGATCAAATATATAACGGCATGTTAGAACTATAAAAAAAATATCAGTTCTTATTCTTAATTAACAAGTTTGTCCGTGGGTAATCTTGTACGTGCCACAAGTGTGTCGCAGATCACTGCAGTGTTTCCTTGCACTGCTTCAGCAGCGACACTACTCGAGATTCACGATATATTCAGAAAAAATAACAGAGAGCACCATCTATAGTTTAATTCATGAACAAATTATTTTTATGACTTAGAAGTGTGTTGTTCACAGTGACTTACAAGAATCCATCTGTCAAATCATTCACTGAATGAACTGAATCTGACAGAACAGCTAATGAATCAACGTTTGACTCACTCACTGACCTGCAAGATCCAGGCTGTACCACTGAGAAAGTGGTACAATAAAATTGATAAATAGGCATGACAAGGTGGAAACAAATAATTAAAAGAAAAAAATGCATTCCCCCTCATAAAGATTTCTCTAGTTCTTAGGATGAAAAATCTGGGAAATTGTAAACCAACCACCAAACTTACATTGGCGCTCTCTGTGAGAGTTGAATATCCCGCAGAAAAACAACCAAACAAAACCTCTGAAATTCTATATCAGGCAGGTGATTTACAGCTATGCTGCTTTATGTTTGGTTTCTTTAAAGCATTTACCAGTCGGTTTAATACAACCATTCTATGTGCAAAATGGCCTTAAAGCTCAGACCTCTGTGCTATTACAATCCACGCTATTGAATCTGCCGCTGTTGAAAATAAAGGCAGACTATTAAATTGAGTTCAATACTGTGCATCTAGTGAGGATCAAGGTCAAACATCAGCCTTTGGTCCTCTTAATTCAAATGCTTTAGGCTTGTCTTCGATTCATGCTAGTCAAGGGAACAGGCATATGAATTTTTACTGTCTGTCATTCTCGTGTCACTGTAGCAAATTTGCTTAAAAGGGAATTGTATATAAATAATTACAATTAATCATGATTAATTACAATTATTTATATCGGCTGACAGTAATAACT
>JAFVLL020032148.1:0-23890 GCA_021397915.2 Tor tambroides | reverse complement strand
GACCATTAGGGATTTAATAGCAGTTCTTTTCTTCTTCCTTTTGTTAATTTTAGAAGGTTGTAATGGGTAGCGCACTGTAACAAAAATCCTGTTAAATTTACAGTTCAAAACTGGCCGCTGTGCTCGCCAGAATTTCAGTGTGAACAAAAGCACAGTACGTGAAAATGTTTCAGGTGTTATATAATGGCAGTTTGGTATATTAGCCATATATATCATATTAAATGACAAAATGTTAATATGCCATCCTACTTCAGCTAGCTTTGTGTTTAAACATTTCAGATGATCCATGGCTAATAAATATAAGCTTACAGTGTTACAGTATTGCCTACACAAATACCAAACACACTACAGCAATGCAGTCATAAATATGAAGTAAAACAAAAAAATGCTACAAAAAAAAACTGTAACTGATTTTATCCCTATTAAATAACTATTAACTACAACTTTTGCCTCAATAAACTCTCAATTTGCTGCTTATTAATAGTTAATAGAAAGATAACTATTAACCCCCAGAGGGTTGAGGTTAGGTATGGGGTCTAAAATATGGCCATGCAGAATAATAAATAAAAACAACAGCCAATATGCTAGTAATATGCATGCTAATAAGCAACTAGTTAATAGTGAGAATTGGTCCCTAAACTAAAGTGTTACCAAATATTCAAATATGAGGCGTACTGTAAACTGAAATATTAAATGATATTAATAATGTTTGAAATTCCACTAATATAAATCTATATTTTTATCTATGAGTAAATCATTAACTTTTTATTCTATGCCAGTCAACATGAAGCAGCTTACATGATGGAAACAAAACAATCCTGTCAAATTATGAACTGAAAGGGAGCCAATTCTTCAAATTTGAAATGCGCCTATCCTGGGAAGAAACAAAAGAAATAAAGCAAGTGTGATTGTGAAGACAATGTTACTTGATTGCGCATGTGACATAAATTTCAGTAATGGGTTTCCACCCTAGGCGAAGAGTTTTGAAGGCCTCAGAGTTTCATGTCTGCGGCTGGGGCCATACTGTATTTTCACATCCTCTTCAGAGATTTAAACTAAGCAAGGTCAAGTTGTACATACAACCCATTACTGAGGAATTAACATACAAAAGCCAGCAAGCCTGAAAGTAGAAGGTCGGGCTGCGCTGAAGCACGGTGGGCCTGTAAAGTGGAAAACGGGGTGATAAATGAGAGCGTTACGTCTGGCGTATGTTAACGGATTGAGACGCTAGCTCATGGAGAGTGAGTGGCTGCAGTAATGCTGCGGATTATTGAAGTCTCTCCAGTTTTGGTCAGCCAGACCATTTGCTCCAGGGTTAGAGAGTGCAGATAGATGCATGCTGCTTGGTTTGCAGTGGGCAGCAGGGTTACCCAACACATCAATCCTGCACTAGATCACATACAGAGACTGTTTACTGAACACTTACTCAGCTGTGATAGAAGTGGGAGGGTGAGACCTTTGAAGTAAATATGTGTTAAAATAACCTGTGATTCCATCTGCATTCGGGGGTTTATGTGACGTATCTGCAGCATGAGCTGGATTGATATTTACCTGTAGAAATTGGATTCCCAAATCAAATAATTCAATTCAAGTTTATTTGTAATGCGCTTTTGACGATACAAATAGTTGCAAAGCAGCTTTACAGAAAATTGTAAGTTTCTACATTATATTTAGGAGTAGGTTATTAGTGGTGACTATGGCAGCAATGTACAGTAAAAATCATGCAGTTTGTTACAAATTTCATGTAATCAAACAGACGGTGAACACTATTAACTGCAATGATTATATGTTGCGATTAAACTTGAAGAACTTGATGAAGCAAAATTTGGTAGTTTTGTGTGTTGTTCCTGGGTTACTTAATAGGTAGCCAGTGCAGAGACTGTAAAATTGGGGTAATGTAACCATATTTTCTTGACCTTGTAAGGACTCTAGCAGCTGCATTTTGGACTACCTGTAGCTTGTTTATTGAAGATGCAGGACAACCATCTAGCAGTGCATTACGATAGTCCAGTATAGAGGTCATGAATGCATGAACTAGCTTTTCTGCATCAGAAACAGGTAACATGTTCCATAACTTGGCAATGTTTCTTAGATGGAAGAATTCTGTCTTTGTAACATAAGAAATTTGATCCTCAAAAAACAAGTTGCTGTCTAATATAACACCCAAATTTTTGACTGTAAAGCAGGGGTGCCCGATCTTGCTCCTGGCGATCGACTGTCCTGCAAAGTTCGGCTCCAACTGTAATCAAACACACCTGCCTTTAATTTTCAAGCGATCCTGAAGGCATTAATTAGTTGCTTCAGGTGTGTTTGATTAGAGTTGGAGCTGAACTTTGCAGGACAGTCGATCGCCAGGAGCAGGATTGGACACCCCTGCTGTAGAGGAAGTAACAGTACATCCGTCTAGATGCAAACTGTAATCCAAGAGATTATGTGTGCTGTTTTTTGGTCTATTATAAGCATATATTATAAGCATAATATCTCTGTCTTATCCAAATTTAATAGGATAAAATTATTGGTCGTCCAGTCTTTTACATTTTTAACACACTCTGTTAGCTTAGATAATTTAGAAGCTTCATCTGGTGTCTATCTCATATATAGTTGAGTATCATCAGCATAACAATGGAAACTAATCCTTTATTTTCTAATAATATTACCAAGGGGCAATAAGTACTTGTAAATAAGTGCTAACGCTATTACTATTTCCACATGGATATGGTAAAATATGATTGTAACTGTAACCGGAAAAGACAGTAAAATGCTATGGTAAAAATGGTTAACAGTGAATATAAACTCTTTCTTCTTAGTTTTTCTTAACAGATATGTACATTATGGTTTTATGTTACATTAATGTTTATTACATGACTTTATTGTTGTGTGTTACAATTGTATTATTTTTTTCTTTTCAGAAATTGTAAAAATCTAGTATTATGAATAATTTTGACCTTTAGTATGACCTGTAGACTTCATCGAATCTAGTACATCATCTAATCTCCATTCATATTACGGTATTAATATTTAAATATTTGCTGTTCCTCCAAGATTCTCAGAGATGAGCGCACAGAACCTCACCAGCATGATAACTCACTTCACTTCCACATGCAATATTAATATGTTTTGATCATTACACTGACCATAATTTTATGTTAGCATGACATTAATTGAGTACATATATTGCATTCCTTCTCAAGTGGTCTGAAAATTGTAAAGTTGGTTGCATTTTTAGCTCTTTCCCCACCAGCTGTTTTTTTTTTTAAAGTTGGCAGCCACTGCCAGCATTTTTGATCATTTTTACAAAATTTTCATGACCTCCAGAATATTTTGTTGTATGAATATTTGAACATGAAAAAACATGCAAAAAAAAAAACATTAACAAAAATCCTGTCGTGCTTTTTGTCTAAAGCTACATCCAGATCAGATTCAGAATAATGGTCAAAATGTAGATGGAGTAGATCGCTTCCATCAACACCCCCAAAGCTTCACAGTCCTAAACCACCTCCTGGGTCGATGTTTTATTTGGTTTGATTTATATGCTGTTTAATATTTTGTAATCGCTTATTTTTTTTACACATACAGTACTTCTCCTTACATGTGCAATTGCTTGTTTCTGCTTCTTCCTTGCCTGTGTTTTGATCCAAAGATTCTGTACTCTTTCACAAGACAGCACCTACTGTTACAGAGTGAGCAGGTCGAGAGGCCTACCGATCCATTTGCGGAGCTTTATTCACAGACATGGTCAGAAACAGGCAGGGTCAAAACACCAGCAAACAGGTATGGCACAGGCGAGACAAAAGAGTAATCCAAGGACAGACGTGATCAGTCTCCAGTGAACAATATCCAACAGGGCAAGGCAAACAGGTCATTCAACAGACAGACGAATAATCCAGGCGAGGTACAAACAGAGTCCAAACCAGAGAGAAATCCAAGACAGGTAGAAGATCAGGAAACAGGCAATAAGGCAACATGATGTGACTAGACTTAGACTAGAACTCGAACTAGAAACTAGGACAGGGAACTGGCTCCGTAAAGTAGCTATCACTAGGAGAGCGAGAAATGCTAAACAATACTCGGCAATCAGGAAGAGGAAGTCCATGGCTTATAAAGTGTGTTTGATTGGTTGCAGCTGTGTGTGTAATCAGTGCAATGGATGATGGGAAATGTAGTCCGGGGTGACATGCAACAGTTTGTGTAGTGTGAGAGACAATGTGACTGGAAGGCAACATCTGGTGGCGAGCAGATACCTACTACTGTACAACAGTGAAAACACGGAAAGCGGAAAGAGTTAACTTTCCTAATTTTTCAAAACTGGTGGGTTTGCAATACCAATACATAGAGGCATACATTTACACATTTTTCACATTTTTCTGAAGCAAGATTTACAATTTACAAACAATTTACAAACCGTTTTACAACTGTTTTACATAGGAATTCATCTAGCTCGTGTTCAATGATAGAATCCCACAATCTTTAATAAAGAGCCTCTAAAGTTACTAAAAGTTTTCATACTTTTTGATAGTTTGTGGCTGGTAGCACTGATGTGTCTTCTACCGAAGTCTATTTTTAACTAAGGCCAGGTTGGCAAGGCCTTTTTAAAGATAGTCCTTGTCCTTTATGAAGCTTACAGCCCATCTGTGCACAGATGCTTCCCAAAACCACCTCGCTTATTAGAGTAGCCCATTCCCCTGTGACAACACGACCGTATCGGCATAAAGAGCACACATTCCAGAATATTAATAAGACATTAATCTGTCACAAGCAAGAGCATGTAAATGAACGTGCGAAGTGTGTTCTTGTTTTTCCTGATTAGCTGGAATGATCTTTAGAGAGACGAGCTGCCCAGAATTTGCCCTAAATTTGGCACAAACAGAAAATGGGTTTGTGCCCCAAATTTCCCTAGGAGAATATTTTAATGTGAAATCAAAGAAAGAGAGAACATATGCCAAAATTGAATAATCAATTATCAACCTACCTCCCCGGAATGCCAGGATGCTAATATTGCTGTTTATATTTTGTTCTTAATAAATCTTAATAAGTTTATATTGTCTTGCATAAAGATAATTGTACAGGGTTTGGAATGACATGCATGTGTAATTTGGGGGTTCTTGTGTGTATTATAAAGCTGCCTAATGAACCATCGGTTTTTTAATTAGGTTATTTGCGTTGCCGCATATTGAATCTTTAATGTCGCCACATATAGACACTTACCTCAGAAATGAGGTCATTTCAAAAATAGACGGCTGGATTTAGTCCCTAAGAAGTGTACAGTGATGAATTTGTCGTTGTGGGTCAGTGTCACAGTGGTCTGGGTGAAGGAGACAAGGAAATAGAGTCATTACGGGAAATTCCCAAGCCTCTGTCTGCTTGGCAAAGAAAGCACTCTGTGTCTGGGGAACGTTAGATTATGTTTGAATTGTCATCCAAAGAGCAGACAGACCAGCTGCATTGTGTATCCTGCAATTTCTTTGCCAGAATCAAGCTAAATTGATCAGTCTATCAGCACTTGCTTTGAAACATGTAATTTGCAAAAACAGAAATCAGGTATTGTATTGTAGTCTGAAACCGCTGGCAAACACAGCACTGATCTGAACGAGTGTGTCGTTTACAGCTCGTGGTTATAATGTGTATGGCTTACCTTGCATAGGACGTATATAGGTGCACATGGGAGATGCAGAATGAAGAGGGGATTGAAGAGGGTACAAACCAGAGAAGTGAAATGGAGGACGGGGAAAGAGGTTTTGAAGATGATAGCTAAGATGTAATGAGCCTCTTCATGTGCAAACAGGTGATGCAGGATCTGCCCGTATTGGTATATTTCTGCATGCAGTGTGGAGAATAAATGGGGCTATATGAAGTATAGCATAAGCAGGGCTCTCAAGTTATAGCGAAAGTTTGGAGTGAGATTAGGGGAGGGGCCACGCAAAGGGGAGGAGTCACTCAAAGGGGAGGGGCAAGTCAAAGGGGAGGAGCAACTCAAATATTTGCAGCACCCAAGTTTTTAAGTAGCAGTTCAATTTTACCTATTGTTCATAATTGACCAACACAAATAGAAGTTATAACAGCTGGTAAATCTGATGAAAGACAAATTCATTCTAATAAAATAAAAAGATTTATATATTTAAAAATACAAATGTATCAAAATTAAAAAGAAATTTTGCCCCAAACGAGCCAACTGAACAGCAGTACTCAATGTACATACTGTACACATATACAGTAGGATTACAGATCTTGTCCTGAGCATGTATGTCAAGCTATGTGTGTGTGTGTGTGTGTGTGTGTGTGTATGAGAGAGAGAGAGAGAGAGAGAGAGAGAGAGAGAGAGAGAGAGACATATCAGCTCTCACTATCTTTTCACAGGCAAGTGATTTCGTCCAGGAATCTTAAAATCGGGAAAAAAAAAAAAAAAAATGAAGGGGTTACCTACAGCATTCATCGGATCTTTTCTTCCAACTCACACTCCATGTGCGCGCATCCATGTTGGAGCTAGTAACGAACGCGCCTTTGGGCAGAATCGCGTAATTTAAACGGAAACAACATCCCACTTCTGATTGGCTGGTAGGTGGCATTTAACTCTGTATAATTCGAGAGTCGAGAGAGTTATGAACCCGCAGAGACTTACCTCCATATTCCCTCATCTATTAACTGTATATAGAGGGACAAGTTATCCCTTCTCAGCGTGAGAAATACAAGGTGTGGCGTGTGAGCGTGTGAACGGGTTGAAATGCGTGTGTCTCACGCCCAATGCGTGAGACTTGAGAGCCCTGCATAAGATTTCTTGTTTTAAATTCGGGTAGGCCTAGTTTCACCTACAGTTGGATGGCATGGGTCACACTTGAAGCCAAGTTAAAAAAAAAAAAAAAAGTATATATATATATATATACCCACATATGAAACCACACGCTATTAAATACTGTATTAAGTTGCTATAGACCAGTAAATGTGTGCAGCGTTATCATTAATTTTGCGGTTAGGCTACTATGCCTTACTCTTTTTTTTAAGATGGCATGAAGCAGAGTTCAAAGGGTTCCTGATACCTTTGAAGAAAATTTCAGTTTTTTGTTACTGTATTTATAAAAATCAGTGGTAACATTTTAGTATAGGGACCAATTCTCACTATTAACTAGTTGTTTATTAGCATGCCTATTATTAACATATTGGCTGTTTATTAGTGCTTATAAAGCACATATTCTGCATAACCTTATTCTACATCCCTAATCCTACCCAATACCTAAACTTAACTACCTTACTAACTATTAATAAGCAGCAAATTAGGAGATTATTGAAGCAAAAGCCGTAGTTAATGGTTTGTTAATAGCGAGAATCTGACCTTAAAATAAAGTGTGACCAAATCAGATTGTAGCCATAGACAGCAATGAAATTCTGACTAGTTTTTTTTTTTTTGTGCTAAACATAATTAAAATATTTGTATTGAGTACAGAACATTCCATGAAAATCTCATTAAAATGTAAAAGATTTTTTTTTCTTTGATATAACCTGCATTGATGAATCATACACTGTAAGACAAGAAACAAATATGAGACAGTAAAAAAAAAAAAGATGAATTTTGTGTAGATTATTTTAAATGTATTATGTTAAAATGCATTTAAATCAACAATCATTTTAAGCATTAGGAAATTGCACCATTGCCTGGGAGCTAGAATGCTTTTGTTCATCATTTATCTGTGCAATGGGAATGACTGTAGGAAATGTAAGTATACTGGAATAAAATGAGACACTTGTTTTCATGAGTCGTGAAGAAATAATTCATGCAAAAATGAAACTTCTGTCATCATTTACTCTCCCTCGTGTTGTTCCAAACCCATATGACTTTCTCTCTTCAGTGAGAAGCCAAAAGCAGAATGCCGTTATAGACAGAATGTCAAGACTGACAGCCACAGTCACCATTCGCTTTTCATTGCATTGAAAAAAGATGCAATAAAAATAAATGGTGACTGGAGCTGTCAGTCCTTAACGTTCTGCCAAACATCTCCTGTTGTGTTTCATGAAAGCAAGTGAGGTGATTAAATGATGACAGAACCTTTATTTTTGGGTGTGCTGTCCCTTTAAGGACGCAGTATTTTCACCCTATATTCTCTTCAGTCAACAACACTCTAATCCCAGTTTTACTGGAAGTGTTTTCCTCGGTACAATCAGCAGATGCTCTTGATCTGCAGGAAAACTGACAAGCACAAGGTTCATCTTGTGTTCTTTCATTATACATGCTTTTAAAGGGCACACTCAAGATTTCTGTTTGTAGATGTTTTCATGATGTTTGAAACTAGAACAGAGACTGAGCCATGCCTGTCTGGCCTGTGTCTTTACCATGACACAGCTTGTGATTGTTACACAGTATGTTGTGATTAATACACAGTACAATCAATGTAGTATTATTATTATTATAAAAATGTAAACATTACTAAATAAAAACAAAAGAATAAATATTAATGTCATGTTTTAAAGTTTTTTTTTTTTTTTTTTTTTTACATTACAGGAAAAAAAAATTACAGTACTAATATCTACAGCTATCTTCACTTCTTCAACATTAAACTGTCAAACATGCATTTCTATGGAAACATCCACAGATCATGAGCTGCTCATGAATAAAAGAACACAGTGCCATGCTTCACTCTGAAATACAGGCTGCATATACACTACCAGTCAAAAGTTTTTGAACAGTAAGATTTTGAATGTTTTTAAAGAAGTCTCTTCTGCTCATCAAGCCTGCATTTATTTGATCCAAAGTACAGCAAAAACAGTAAAGTGTTGAAATATTTTTACTATTTAAAATAACTGTTTTCTATTTGAATATATTTTCTAATGTAATTTACTCCTGTGATTCCAGGTTTCTTTGATGAATAGAAAGTTCAGAAGAACAGCATTTATCTGAAAGAGCAATATTTTGTAACATTATAAATGTCTTTATCATCACATGCTAAATAAAAGTATTAATTTCTATAATTTCTTTCCCACAATATTACTGGTTCTCTTGAAGCACCTTGAAGACATTGCCACAGTTCTTCTGGATTTAGTCTGTTTCAGTTTGTTCATGTCATTCCAGACAGACTGGATGATGGTGAGATCAGATCTCTGTGTGGAACACTGGCTGCTGTCAGAGTACTTGTGCAAACACAAATCTCACTGGATTATTACAATTAATGGCAAAATGAATGTTTGGAAATGTATACTGATATTTCCTACTGACACACTACAGCAAAAGATTGAAATAACTGACTTAAAACCATTTTTTAGCTGGTGAAAATACTAGTAGCCTAAAACTTTTGCACAGTACTGTATATATATATAGTATATACAGTGCCGTGTTAAGCCTTTGCGGGGCCCTGGGCTAATTTAGTTTTTAACTCATAGACGGAATTTGAAGCTTTCACAGATAAAGTTATTTCATAGCCTCAGTCCAACTATTGCAAATAGTAAAAAGGTAGCCTAGATATATGTTTTCTAGCTGGATGTTGTGCTTATGATCAATAATCACATATTTCCATTCGACCAAAATGATTTGCAGAAATCAAAACACGAATCCCACTCGCTGTGAAGCAGGAGCGATAGGCGGCACAGGATTCCGCATGGTCTTAAAGCCTTCCTTGAGCGGCTACGTTCCCAATTCAAACAATGATTTGGAAAAAGAATCATTTATTTGTTTGGTCTAGGTGGTCATATGTTTTATGACTGCAAATACGGGACAAACTGATGCCTTAAATACGGGACTATTCCGTATTATACGGAACGGTTGGCAACCCTGAATAAAATGCAAAAGAGAATTGACTTGGGGTCCCCCTAGTGTTCGGGCCCTGGGCAGCAGCCCATGTTGCCCATTAGGATGCCCTGAGTGTGTGTGTGTGTGTATATATATATATATATATATATATATATATATGTATATGTATGTATATATACTGTGTATATAAATCACAGGCCGTGAAGCCTTATGGCACACTGTTACTTTTTAGAGAAAAAAAAATCATTCATGTCAGAATATGCATACTTCTCAGCTACAGTAGGTACATCAAAAGAGTATGACGATCCAGTACTCAGTATTCATAATACAGTAGGTGATAGAAACAATATGTACTGCTGAGATTCTGAATGGGCTGAAACACTTTTTCTTACAAGGCAGTATAAGTTTTTCTTCATAATATTTGGAAAAGCACTCTCGTCAGAAATGCACCTATGATGCCTAATAATGTTCAAATTTAGGCAGCTCAGTAAGTTTTGGTTAGAGCTAGTATGCAGTGCTGTGTAGGGCGTACTACAATTGCTTAAAACCACTTTCTAAAAACTAGCTTACAGTGGTAGAGATGATACGCTTAGTTTACAGAACAGACCACGAAAATTTCATTACAAATCTGCTTTGAATACATCCCCATTTCCTCTAACAGAATACTTGGATAATCTGCTCATAGACTTTAATGTTGTCAGACGTATCTGGCATCATCCTTTCTTTGACCCTTGCGTGACCCAGTATCTAAACCACATATGGCCTGACGAATGCTTTTCATTTCGTGGAGATGCTTTTACCTTGAATAGCAAGAGTCTGAATAGATGAAATCATGCAAATACTCGAATGTAGTTCCTGTAAAGCCAAGAACGGACGATACATTTGCATGATGGGGCAATTCTGCAGGAATATCTCTTATTTCAACACAAGGACATTGTGCCCCGCAGTGATGATTGTTCCTCTTCCTCAAATACTTAAATATGCCTGTGAAATTGTTCAAAGCGCATTTATTCTAAGCGTGCAATATGTGACTCAACCCATTCTGCAAGGGCAGTCTGAGCTTTTGTTGGCAACAGTTTATTGAAATAGGAAGTAGAAGGCACAGGAGATGTGTGTGTTACCACAAAAGATGCAGAAACATGTGACATGGCTCCCGGGTGAATGACATTCTTTGTCTGTTTGTGGCCCACTTTCTTACCAACTATGTCCAGTGGTTTATAATGGGGGGAAATGCAGTAATGCGAGTCGGCGACTGGTGAATGAATGGAGATGAAAGCTTTCCAGAGCATTAACGAACAAATCATCAATCCATGGTTCATCAGACGTTAGAGATGCATTGCCCTCGACATCTTCAGAATTTGTGGCGTTAATGCTGGGTGATTCACTGAAGATCATATCACACTAAAATTTCTACCGAGTATTATGTTTAGTTTTAGCTATACATTTACAAAAAAAAAATTAAATCTAATCTTTACTTGAGATCTGCTTTTGTCTTGTCATTGATTTTCTTTAACCATGCATGTTTGTTTACGGGTGAAAAAGATTCTTGGTCACACTTTATTTTAAGGTCCAATTCTCACTATTAACAAACCATTAACTACGACTTTTGCCTCAATACACTCCCAATTTGCTGCTTTTTAACAGTTAGTAAGGTACTTGTTAAGTTTAGGTATTGAGTAGGATTAGGAATGTACAATATGTTCATGCAGAATATGTGCTTCATAAGCTCTAATAAACAGTCAATATGGTAATAACAGGCATGCAAATAAGCATCTACACTCTTAAAAATAAAGGTGCTTAAAAGGTTCTTCACAAAGAACCATCTATTTCTTACCTTTTTATAATCTGAAGAACCTTTGTGAAACAGAAAGGTTCTTCAGATGTTAAAGGTTCTTTATGGAACCATTTAAAGTTTCTTCTATGGCATCGTGAAGCACCTTTATGTTTAAGAGTGTAGTTAATAGTGAGAATTGGTCCCTATACTAAAGTGTTAACATTTTTTAATATTTTTGAAAAAAGTCTCTTATGCTCACCAACGGTGTTGGGGAAAGTTACTGTTAAAAGTAATGCATTACAATATTGCAATAAACAAAAGTTTATCTGAAGTAATTTTTGCTTATTTGTATGGTTGAATTGGTTCATTAAAAGTAAGCAACAAATACATTGGTTAATAAAATTGGATTAAATAAATAAAGGACATTTGTGTTAACATATTTAATTATTGCAGGTTTGCAACTTTGCTTCACATTCTGAGTTTATATTTCACTGTTTTGGGCAGGTGAGATGAGTAAATGCGTGTTCTTGTTTAGTCTAGAACTACAGTAACATCATGTTCACACAACGCCTCTGCACTTACTCACGATTTCTCTAAACATGAGGACAGGAGAGCTGTCAGTCAATACATGGAAAAACGAAGTAACTGGCATTACTTTTTTAAAAAAGTAACTCAGATATTTTCTTGTAAATTAAAAAGTATTGTTACTTTACTAATTACTTGTAAAAAATCTGATTACATAACTCGCGTTACTTGTAATGTGTTACCCCAGTACTGCCCACCAAGGCTGCATTTATTTGATCTAAACTACAGAAAAAAAAAAGTGATATTGTGAAGTATTCTTACAATTTACAAAAGAACTGTTTACTATTTTAATATATTTTAAAATGCAATTCACTTATATGAATGCAGACGTTACTCCAGTCTTCAGCAGCATCACATGACCAGAATGATTCAGAATTCATTCTAATATGCTGATCCGGTGCTAAATATATCCAGTTGGATAAATATTGGATAAATATATCCAGCTGCTGATGCAATATGAACAATTCTGATCTAAGCTTCTAAATTTCTTTCAAAATGTCAAGAGGTCAAAAAGGCACTATATACAAAGGTTTGCCTAGCTATTCATTTCTGGGCTCTCAAGTCAGTCTAAACTTATTGTGCCTATCTTCACAAGCTTATCGAATGAAGAAAAGCTATGGTGTAATGCTGCAATGGTTTCGCCCTTAACTCAGCAAATATGAGAGAAAGCTGCCAACGATCAGTGACAAATTTCCGAAATCCTACGCTGACGCTGAACGTTAAGACAAACAGTGGTACAATAAAACATAACCCATCGTTTTTATCTGGCAAGCCCACACAACCTTACTCTCAGATTTACAGCGTCTGATGCCCAGTAGCACCAAATCTTCAGAGCACGGTTGCCACATCTATTGGTTATATATAGTTAGTGTGAAGAGAGGCAAATGTGCATTGGTTATATAAACATATCACCCATCTGGGATATTTGTTTTCTCACCTATGAACAAATTACAATGGGATGCTATGAAATATGGATTCAGGGCGGCATAAAGCTTTCAGCAGCCATGAACATTTCTCAAGTCTGATTTAAATATGCATGTTTGCGTTGCTCTAATGCAGCTCCAATGATGCATAGTTCACAAGCGAGGAACAAACAGTAGCTAAAAGAGATTGTTTTCATATTGGCTTTACAGCTGGATATCAGTTTGTGCTCTGCGAAAGGTTCAACCAAGAACAAACAGAATATCTGTCTGCATCTTTTTTGTACTGTTTGCAGACCAACAGGACAGATTAGTATTGCATGTGCCTTGCTGTCCGGAGGTATAGAGATCTGTAAGACATATACATTTGTAGAATACTAAAATTTGTCACTGGCTTTGTTATAGGCATAGTTTGTTGCCAAGCTGCTTATTGTCTGCGCTGGCCCATACATCCTAACCCTCATCTAACCTCACACTGACCCACTTGTAATGCTCCACATAAGCAGCAACTCCACATGCACCACTCAAATCGTGCTCTATGAGGGAGACTCGTATTATTCCAGTTAATTTCGCATGATGCTAAGATTACAATATACAATTCTCTTATTATATGTAAAATAGATGTTTTAAATGGAATATACTATAAGTAGGCCTAATGGACATTCTTACCCCTCATCTGCCATCTTGGATTTATTTTCTCGTGTTGAGCTCGTTGCAAGATAAAAAGGGATTGATACAACAGGATACTATATGAGGTCTTAGGATTTAGCCCAAATGAAGTATTTTAGGCTACCCAGGCTCATTGGAAATACATGTCTCCATGTATCTTTCTGCAAAACTCAAAAAACATACCTCTATGTACAAACTGCTACAGTTTCCAGTTGAAATTAACACAACTTTTGTTCCTTTTCACACAAATTGAGATTTACAGGGCCAGAGTTTCCATTAAAGGGGTCATTGGATGCAAAATTCACTGTACAAGTTGTTTAAACATAAATATGTGTTGGAAGTGTGTGTACACATCCATCCTATAATGATAAAAATCCACCCAGTAGTTTTTTTTTTTTAAATCCCTGTTTTAAAATCCCCTTTCTCAAATCAGGCTGTTCTGAGATTCCTGTCAGAATGACGTGGTTCTGTACAGGCCCACCCCATGATAGTTGATTGACAAGACCATCTTACCTTAGACCCGCCCTGAGTGAACTGAGAGCTCTCCGCCATTGTGTCGACTCCGGAGCAGGGGAAGACAAGAATGTCTCCGATTAAGCGTTTGAAGTGTTTAGTTGTTGAATGTAATAATTAGTGCTGTCAATCGATTAAAAAAAATTAACTAATTAATCGCACATTTTTCTAAAATTAATCGCGATTAATCGCGATTAATTCCACCTAACATTAAAGTTTTTAAATATACTTTTATATTGCAATAATTTTGCATTCAATCTTCAAACGTACAATGTACAAACAACATAAAGACAGTATATTTTTAATATTTCTTTAATGGCATCTTTTTATGATTGAAGGCCAGCATCACTGATATCAATACTACTGATGTCTCTATAAAATAGTTTTTTCCCCTGAATATTTAACCATTGACTGTAGCCATTCAGCATTACAGTATAATTGAGAGCTATCAATTTTAACATTTATTAGACTTAACTTCTAATTTAAGTGAACTTAAAACAATCTTCACATGAACCTATTATAATAAATGACATATTTAGCTACCTGCGCCCTTTAGCAGAAATATATGGAAAATGAATAGTTACCAAACACTAAATTCTAAATTAAATGTAGATGAACCCCGTAAAGCTATAAAAGTTATTGATTTCCTCTTTCTTCTTTTGTTCTTGGATTAATAGACATCACAGCAGCTGGTTATTAGCTTATTTGCCTGCTATTGCTTTAAAAGCTGCTACTGCTGCGTGACGTGGATCTTGACATGCATCGTATTTTCTCACAACTCTTTACCTTTTCTGACTCACTTCAGGTCTTAAAGTCTCTACTAATGAGTGGACGAGTTGAATCGGGAGTGTTATATAAGGGAGAGAGTGCTGGGGTGCCTCAGGACAGTTTTTAAAACCATTTCAGAGACATGTTCTTAAATGTGGCGCATATATAACATATTGCTTGCATGCACACAGTTTTAAGGCAGCTTTAATCGCCTTTTTGGTAACTTCATGCCTTAAATGATGGCGTAACTAGGACATTGCATGCACGTAGTTTCTTTCGCTGTTTGATATGAAATGATACAGGCTACAGCGCGCGCCGGCACCTTTGTGCGTGTATTTGAAGAGCGCGCGCTACCGCGCTCGTTTGACTCGCGCCTGGCGCGGAGTCGAAGTTAGAGCGCGTCTGAAACGTCTCTTGTTTGATGTGGTCATAAAGACGTTCTGCATCTAAATAAACGCAATCCTTTTCAAGAAAAAAGAGACAGAGGCAGCAGTTGCGAATGGGGTGGCCAACCCTAGCCCCACCCCTGCGTTAATTGCGTTAAATTTTTTTAACGCGTTAATCAGAAAAAATTAATCGCATGCGTTAACGCGCTAATTTTGACACCACTAGTAATAATGAATATAGCAGTCGTCTTTTACTCCCGACATCTGAGCCGCTGAAGACGCAGAGGATTAATGTTACTTTCGCTTTGAAGGGAATGTGCCAATCCCCGATCTACCTAAAACGTCTATGTTCGTGCAGATCATTCGTGATCCATCTTCGCCTACTGAAGAATTGAGTATAAGGGTTTTTTATGAATCTTTGCAAATAGCCTTTCCTAATATATGCTAGTTAGCCAGTTTTTGAAGTTTACAGTCTGCTCGTCACTTCACGGACGAGAGGGGTGGGGTCAGCAGAGCTCATTTGCATTTAAAGCAACATGGACTATAATGGCTTGATGAAAACAGAGCTGATTTTGACAGGGTAAAGAAGGTTTTTGTTTTTACACTACCATTGAGAAATTTTAACCAAAGCATGTTATAGACTTTTCATTAAGACCCTAAAGAATCATATCAGCTTGTGGAAAATGGGCATCCGATGACCCCTTTAAGAAAGCCTTATGACTTCAAAACAATGTTAACATGCTGCAAGATTTGAAAACTGATACTTTTGAACATTAGTGTCACATGTACAGCTTCAGAAGTATGCGCTTTCTAACACAGTAGCTCGGTAGTTCATGCGATTCAACATTGCACTTGTAAGCTCTGATAAGAATCCCGTGAAACTACAGCTCAAACCTGCCTGTGAGCAAGCAAGAATAGCACGGTTGCATCAGTGAATGCATTTTTATATCAAAAATATGTTGTATTACTTTTTTTTCTTTCACTAGCACTATCAGGTAGCTATAGTGTTGGGTTTGGTGTAGGGGGTTTGCTATTTTCCAACACGAAAGAGCATTAACCGTTTAGCGACACTCACCAGACATTTGAACGCGTGTTTTAAGTTTTTAATCGTGTTGCAGAAAGTCGCCGCAGGCACGTATTTTCAATGAGCCTGGGTTGATTTTAGGAGGCAGCATAATTAAGTTGCCTTTTGTAGCAGATTGTGTCAGACTTGCACTACATAGAATTTCCACAATAGGGAGCAAACTGTCTTGAACTTTTTAGTCCTCATTAATAAGGACTGTGATTTCTGTAAGATTAGGTTTTTAATACGTTGAAATAATTCTTTTATCAGTCAAGGTACAGTGAACATAGAGGCATGTTGTCTTGATTAATAGCTTAAATTTGACATTGATGTCAACCACATTGTTTGCGCATGTATTAGAGAAATCTTTGTGTTCATATTTGTGGTATTTCACACACTTGAGGCAATGTGACCTTTTTTGTTAGTCTTTTGTGTTTGACCTCCTTTCTAAGTGCCTTTCCCCTTCATTGGCAGATACTTACAGTACATGTTTATTTTTATAATCTTTATTAGAATATTTCAATCTGCATCAGAGCTGTGGCCTGTAATCTGACTCATGTCACTTCCTGATCCTGTTTCCCATAATTATTTTTTTGCTCTATCAATAAAGGTGTCAAAAAGACCAAATATATATTTCCATCTCTATCCAACTTGTATAAGCTCTCTGCTCCAATATATTTTAAAGACTGAAGGCAAACTGTTTTCATTTCAGATAAATGTGATTATGAGAGCAAACTGCATTGAACAAGAACCACAGAGAGACTTTCATTTCAGACAGAGATAAACATCCTCACTTATGTGACATATTGTTTATACATTAGACAGCTGCTTTTACCCACAGCAACTTAAAGTGCATTCAGAGTTTATATTTTGTCAGTTTTTGTATTCCAGGGAACTGAACCCGGTGTTGCTAGTGCAATGCTGCAGCAACTAAAGGAATACTAATAATGAAAATGCTGTCATGATTTACTTCTCATGTCGTTCCAAACTTGACCTCTACTGTGGAACAAAATTCAGGTGAATTTTTGAGGAACATCCTGGCCACTCTTTTAATGTAATGGAAATGGATAAAGGCTGAATGAATGAATGAATGAATATTAATAAATAAATCAACTAACTCTAATGTATCACTTTTTATCATTATTCAGGTTTCATTTTTGGGTCTTCTTTTGGGTTTTAATGTTTGGTATTCCTACAGGAAAAAGAGAATTAGATAAGAATAGATGTATTCTCATAGAGTGGCAATGCGCCTGAACCATGAAATCTCTTTGCTAAACGCTCATCTGAAATGTGATGAAACCAATCCATTGCATGAAAAAATATCATCTCAATTTCCTCCTCTTGGTTACTTTTTAATTCATTTTTTGCATGCTGACTGGAGCAATTCAATAAAGCAGGTGTATACCTTCAGCAAAGCCATAATTAAAAAGTCTGAAGACTTATAAATTACCATTTTACAGAATCATTTTGCTTCTTGGGAAGCGTTTGTAGTCTATAGTATTTATTTAAATTAGTATGCTAAATTCATATTTTCGGTGATCGCTCATGCCGCTGATAAAGAAACAATTCCAAAGCAATTAAATGGAGAGGGTTGAATGCTTTGGGTCATGATAGCACAATATTGGCCGTCTTTAACTCCACCTGTTTTATTAGTAATATAGCAAAGAGGATTATTTCCCAGCTAGCGTTCATCTCACTTTGCTTGAATGCCATGAGAATGTAATCATATATCATTGCAGCGACTGTCAGCTTTGTTATTTGCTGTGCTCTCGTACCCTTGAGGGTAGTAAAAGTCCCATCTGTGAACCTGTCTCCCAAAAGCAGAGGAATCAGTTTTGACTTATCACCTGCAATGCTGTTTTTTACGTCTGATTCTTAGTGCTGTTTGCGAAAACGAGCCTCACTATTACTACCACTTATAATAGGGTTAATAATATGAAGAAACCCCTAACCTTCTAATGTACCTTGACCAGCATGAATGATGCCTCAAATGTGCGCTATTACTCTTCTGTGTGACTGTGCGGTTAAAAAATACAATAAAAAAACAAACAATGAGATAAAAAACATTCAAAACACCCTAACATTTTCATGTCAATTAGGCATATTTTCCCTAAAATAATATCCTAATTACCATAATGCACTTTTTTGTCATTTTCATTTTCTCAGTGGTGATTCTCATTAATTCAGCTGTACAGCAGAGTATATTACATTAACTGGGAAAGGAAGCTTAGCCTTTTTTGAGCTTTCAGCATTGTCATTGCTCTTGTCTTCTTCTAGGTACCTCTTACATTTGCAGTGACAATAATTTGGTGATGTGCTGTGTGTATAATGTGAGTCTGATTGGATGGTGCAGTTGTTTTTTGGTGAGCAGTGTTTACTGTCCACTGTGAGCATAATGTGTGTATGTGTGTGTGTGTGTGTGTGTGTGTGTGTGTGTTATTGAGCTAGTTAGATGTGCAGCATTGTGGGTGGCTAACTCTGTCATTACAGGGCTCTGTGTGTGTGTGTGTGTGTGTGTGTGTGTGTGTGTGAATAATGACCAGCAGAAGACAGTTGTGAGTGCTGTGGTGTAGACTCAGGAGTCAGCAGTAATGACAGTGCAGTCTCCTGCCCATAGAAATGGTCCTAAAGTGCTTTCAGAGAAGAAACAGCACAACAGTCATAACTTATATTAAGCTCAGTTATGTGGTGTTCAATCTGTAGGATATGTCCACTGGATGTCAAATAGGCATCAGACTTCACCAAAGGTTCGTAGAGTACTGACAAGTAGGCTTATTTATTTATCTATAGTCTCACGAGTTCGCCTGCCCGTCCAGTCCTGATGGTTAATGGTAAATGAACTTGGCTTGCTGTCCTTAATGGAGGCTCGAACACCCAAATATAATAAATCAATAATCAAATAAATGAATCTTAAATTAAAGGTAATACAACAAATGTTACTAATACACACTTTTTTATATTTTTGATTATGAGTTTTTTTCACATTTGGATAAAGTAAATTTTGTGGAGGAAAATATGTGTAGGCCTAATTATAACGAAAATACTGTCAGAACGCCCAAAGTCACAATGTTCTTAGGACATGTTTTAGGTGACTTTCACCCAGTATCCAACTTGAAGCTCCTTTAAGCAGATCTCATTTAAGACCTTATTTCCATGTCTCATAACTTTTCCTCAAAAGAAAGAAAGAGAAATGTAGCAATGTAACAGTGCAGTGACGGGTGATGCATTACTTATTATGGTTTGGCAGTGCTGTGTGTTTGGGCTGCAGTGCATAAATCAAACACTAGATCTCTGGACACATTTGGCTATAGCTGACCGTGACTGACGTTAGAGGGCGATGCATCTGTTTGCCTTTTCAAGTAACACCAATGTTCTTTGCCCTTCACCGAGACCCTAATGTTCGCTTACTGAATTTGATTTCCAGTGACTCACATGGGTGAGTTTTCAGCTTGTCTATTATTCAGTTTACTGTGAAACTGAAGGTTGGTTAGAGTCAGGACAGCAGTTGAACATGGAAACCCCGAAGAAGAAAGATGGATTTAGATCTTAGCAGTACGTGTTTTGCATGTTGTCTTGACATAAATCTTCCTGGGCTAACAGGCCAATCAAAGTACGCTCCAAAGAATTTTACTTAACATTTACTTAAAACCACAAATTAAATCCATTTTATGGTGAAATGTCATTGGCCACATCTATGATCATTCACGCTTGTGGAGAAACGCTTCATCACTCACATCACTCACAACACAATCTATGGCCTAAAGCACTATGTTTTAATTATAGACACTGCTGAAGATGAAAAAAAAACTTGAGAAGTGTATAAAAAAACAGTACAACAGCACTCAGATGTCAGACATCCATAAAAGCAGCTACTGCTTAATTTAAAGTTGCTGCAATTTGAGGTTAGGTTTGAATTAGGGCTGGACGAAATATATAGTATCAAGATCGCAATAAGATTAATGTTGATGGAGATGATAAGCTCTGGACAATTTTACTCAATATGGATTCATCTAACAGTCTATCACACAGCAGAAATAAACATGACAACAGCCAATCAGAGCATGGGGCTGATAAGTCTGCCTGTTCTGTGTGTCTCTGTGTGAACGAGTGGCTCTGTTTCATCTAAAAACACAAACTCAAACATACGTGACGCTCAGTGTTTTCAACATCTGTGTCTCAATATAATATATGAGGACTCTGAGAGTCACTTCACCAGCTTTACTCTGTTTCATTTGAACAAAACTCACAGATCGCCACCACAAACCGCCAAAATAAAAGTTCAATTTAACTTTAAGAAATTATGACAGAAAAAAATATTTCTATGCTGTATACTGAAATATACTCCTTAAAGTAATAATACTGACAATTTCATTTTTAAGGAATGTCATACAACCAAGATAATTTTTATACGTTTTAATTTATACAGTTCTGTTCTGCAGCATCTTATTTGACAAAAAAATAAAAATGCATTTTTTAAAATGAATTGTTATATTTCCATTTGACTACTCCTTAAAATACTTTATTAATTAATTTCATTAGACACAATTTTGTAACACACTGTATGATACATCTTTGATTTGAATGTATTGTTATTAGTTGTGTCCTATATCCTTACATTGTTACATTATTAATCACAGTTTAGGAAAACTCTGATCGTTAAAGTTTGTGTGTCAAAGTTATTTTAATGAGGTAAACCTCTGTAAAATTTTAGATTAGGGAACACATATTCACTATTAACAAAGAGTTTTTCCTCAATAAACTCATAATTTGCTGCTTATTAATAATAAGGTAATTGTTGTAGAAGTTATGTTTAGGTAGTGTTAATTATTATTGTTGTTAATTGCCATTATGATGTAAAATATGGTCGTGCAGAATAAGGCATTAATATAATTGCTAATAAACAGCCAATATGCTAGTAATATGCTAATAAGAAACTAGTTAATAGTGATTAGTGTTCCCTAGTCTAAAGTGTTTCCAAAATCTCAGCTGCATCCATGTTTTTAAATACGGATTCAAATGTGATACCTTTTTTGCTTAATCTTAGATATTTGGAGTTATAATTGAGTACAAACTTGACAGTACCCACGCACTTACTAAAGTGCCATTTCCCTGTTCATGTTCTTTTTACACCCCTGCCACGTACATAAAAATAGAGCAGACGGAACTCGCCAAATCCATCACACGCCGAATACTTGAGTACTCGGCTGATTTATCTGTCAAGCGCCAGAGCAGTCAAAATGACCCAAATGCACATCCCTGATGCTGGCTGTGTCTCAGTCGTGGAGCTGCTGCTGTCTCCACTTGTGGTGTGATGGCTGCTCCTGTCGTATGAAGGCATAATCAGCCCTGTTCCTCGACAGCCGAGCACAGGATGGAGTTTGAATGAAGACAAGGAAATTCTTGCAAATCCCCTGCTGGCACACTTGTCTCCACATTAACCAGCTCAGCCCAGCGTACTTCCCGCCAGCCCTTTAGATTCACTCATCCTGGCGCATATTTCCGATTAACCTTTTTGAGAGCTTTTGGGATGACCAAAAATCCAGCAGCAGAATCAGTGGCCAAAAGCAGTGAGCGGCCAACGCGTGTGATATCTCTGCATGAGGCGTTTGTTCATCTGGAATGAATTATATTGGCTCTGTTAAACAGCTTTAACAGCAGTTTTTAAATGTAAAACACATTTTATGCTCGATTTTGCAATGCACGTTGTTTTATTCAGCTACTTTTCTTGCAGGTGTTAGAGATTGTTAGCATTCAAGCTCTGTTTAACGGCAATAAAAAGCATGACAAGGTAATTTTTTCCCTGCAAAATTGATTGTCAAACCTTGTCAGCCAACAAGGTGCAAATAATGTTTGAATATGAATTTTGTTGTTTACAGCAAGATCTGTGATGAAGACTGCAAAACTGAATGATATAAGCCAAATGAAATCAGACAGATGAAGCTAATTTGTTTTCAAGCGGTTTGACTTTATAACATCTGCGCTGATGAATAAAATGAAACGATATTTACTGTACACAGAACGTATACTACCAATCAAAGGTTTTTACACACCAACGTATTCTTTATTTTTAGAGCAATACATAGAATAATTTAGAATAGTTATATCAACACAATGAAAATTAAGTATGGGAATTATGTAGTGACTAAAAAGGGTCAGGGTGATATTTTAATATGATTATTAAGCGTTTATTATTATGTCTTTATATAAAATGTCAAAACTACTTCTCCACTTATTATTAATATTTGAAAAAATGATCCACCAAATCAAACATGCAGGGGAAATAATAAATAAAATAAAAATAAAATTTCAAGCAATAAAGAAGCCTTTTGGTTTTAGGATCATGAACATAAATTCAGTTAGGTGTGTCTAAACTTTTGACTGGTGGTGTATGTGCTCGGCGTGGTTTTTTTACCCAGTCAAACGGCTCGAGTGCGCTTCGGTAGTTATCAACCTCAGCATTAAAAATGACATAATGGATCACCTCTGAGCTTTGGTGTACTCAAGTCTGTTGTTAGCTCGTTGGCCATAACGTTAATTACATTTACATCAACTCATAACAGCCCCCGCCCCCCATCTGCATCTGTTGTCATGGCAGTATCTCGTCTCTCAGAACCCTTTCCGTTTCACGTTGAACAATGTCGCTTTAATGACTATAATTAGTTTTGTTGTGCTTTAACTCTTGACATAACTAATTTCGCTCATTATACAGTAACAATTTTACGGTTAGATCTTTTATATTGCATGCCACCGTCAATGTGCCATCTCATCAAAGCTCTGCCCACATAAACACAGAATAAATAAGAGATGGAGAATATTCCACTGCTGAATTAGCACAAGATGCACTGCTGTTGAACTGTAAGTGTATCCTCCTCTGGCGTCGGTAAGCAAACCGAATTAAACAGTGTATTTCTCCCTCTACATGTTAATGTTGTCATGGTAGGTCGGCTGCAAATGTCAAGGCACATCTTGCTATTAATAGAGCTCTAGTTTTACAGTTAACATCTGGGTCACGGTGAGGTTTTTTCCCTAACAGCAGTTAATTCACGTGTACCCGTCGAAATCCAGTTCGTGTTTTTGACAAGCCACTTTGTGCTACGCAAATTTGAATAGATAGACTCTAATAACAGCTTCTGAATTAACGCTGATTCCTGCCGCCAGAAGAAACAAGGCTCATGTGTCAGAATAATAACAGTGCCAGTCCAATCAGAGCCTCCATACTGTGATGGAAACACACACATAGCAAACAAACAATTTAATATACAATAGGCTCAAAATCAGCCGTCACTGTAAGTATAGACTTCAGTGTATTGATTTGTAGGCTGTAAAAAATGGCATAGTTGTTGTTAATTAACCCAGATGAAGCGACCTGGCATTGCACGCTTAATTCATAAGACTGACAAAGCATGACGCATCCCAGTCTTCGTCTTCAGAGGGGCCACATGCATGAACAACAACAACAACAAAAAAACAACCCAAAAAAAA
>JAFVLL020032145.1:0-13863 GCA_021397915.2 Tor tambroides | reverse complement strand
GTTTCACTGGCGTGATTCAATAAGGCTTCAGTAATATTCGAGGAAAATGTATTTCCCAAAGCAATGTAGAGTGACCGAATTGAAGGGGAACCTTTTTTTCAGGATTCACTGATGAATGAAAACTTAAAAAGAACATAATTTTTTAAAAATAGAAATCTTTTCTAATAATATAAATCTTTACTATCACTTTTTTTAAAAAAATCAATTTAACACATCCTTGCTGAATAAAAGTATTCATTTCTTTCGAAAAAAAATTTGCTGACCCCACACTTTTAAACTGGAGTGTATTGTTTAAAAAAAGATTTCCATTTTAAATAAATTATATATAAATCTTTTTAAACTTTTTTTTCACCAAAAAATCCTGAAAAAATGTATCACAGGTTATAAAAAAAAGAAGTTGTTGTAATGGCTGATGAAAATCAGTTTAATCTTACCAAAAACTCGCTCACTCTGCTGTTATTTAATAAATGCACTAGAATTTTATTGAATAGTACGTGGAGACACGTTTTTAATTCAAATATTCACATTAATCAAGGATTTATTGACTTTTAATGCACCTTATTTCGAAATGTATAGAAATATGTGCTTTCATATATGTCATTTAGTTTTTTTTATTCACTATACTATTACTAATGTCTCATTTCAGGTGTAGTTTGGCTCTAGTTTTGTGTTTATATGAAAAGGTTCATGTAGCGTGGATTAAAATTCATATACAGAGTAAATCCCTTTCACTGAACATGTTAAAAATAAGTTTGAAAAAGTTGTTGGTATCGTGGTGGTGGTGACGTTGAAGGCGAGCGACCATGGTGCTGTAGTTTGTTTATAGCCTAAGTTTAGCGTTTTAGTTCTGCCGCTTGTATTTATGCTTCAAAATTCATAAAATTTATATTAACTTGTGAAGATTATCTTGATGGACAAAACGTGTACGTTTCGTGAACTATGGTTGAACACAGAACTTATTTTCTGCCATAATCCAAAAGCCTATGGAAATCAACAGCCTAGAAATTAAAAAAGAATAAAAAATTCAGTTTAATAATATCATATATCTTACTCGCTGTTCTAGTACTGTTTTTAATGTAAATAGAAAACGGTTTTATTCAGAGGTGTGTTTAACTGATTTGTTTCGCCTGAGTGTATTTTAGAATTTTTTGTCTAGTGTAGATCTGAAATGTCTTTTATAATGTTCTGTTAATTGTATACCTTGTGTAAGTTATTCAGAGATTGCCATGGAAATAACATTGATGCTGGCATGGCGTTAAAAAGTGAATAAATAAACTAGCTGTTTTCCCTAATAGACCTGATAAAGTAAATTCATGAGCTGCGTCCCAAATGACGCACTATACGCTAAGCACTTATGCACTATGTACTCATACACTACAGCAAAAAGTAGTGTATGAATTATTTAAGGATATTTTGTCATTTATAATCAGAGTCTGATAGCCCCGCCCCCTTCGCTACATAATTAAAACTGCGACAGTTGAGTGCATGAAGTGCCCAACATTCCACACTTCATTTTTTTGGTTATTTAAATGCATCATCCGGGTGTTTAAAGTGCACTTTTTATTTTGGGAATTTTCATTGTGAATGCACTACTCGCACTATTAATACTACAAAACATCTTAGGATAGTGCATAAGTACGCGATTTGGGACACACCTATGGTATTTTACCTTCTTCAATGATTGAATAAGGTGACATCCCTCACTGTTGTATTTCCTACAATAAAGTAGTACATGCTCAACTGTTTCTTGTTGGCTACCATCTACACATTCCCTAGTTGAGTGTTTTCCAATTTTATAAAATGTAGTGTTAAGTCCAGTATGACCTATTCTCATCTGAGTTAGGATACTTCGATTCCTGCTCTCCCTACTCCCAAGCATGAGTTCTAGAAGCTCCGCCCTCTTTTGAAAAGAAATGCTCATTTGTATTTAAAGGGACAAACACAAAAACGGTGCGTTTTGGCTCATATACCCTAAAAGTGGCAATTTTAACAAGCTGTAAAAAAATGATCTGTGGAGTATTTTGAGCTAAATCTGCACAAACACACTCTGGGGACATCAGAGACTTATTTTACATTTTGTAAAAAGGGGTATTATAGGTCCCCTTTAAGATGAGATCAATGAATTTGCACTCCAGTATATAGTAGGTGGAGGTATGCACCTTAGACGCTGGTCTGTAACTCGCCATAAATGAAGAAGAAACAGAAACTAGGTACAGGAAAATAGAATTAAAAAAGCATTAATATGGTCTGACTCATTGGCTGCATTAAAGAGGATTCAGTCTGGCCAGTCTAACTGTAGACAATATAGGCTATTATACTTGAAATACTGCAGTGCATATATAGAATTAAAAATCAGGGCACTGTTGTTTCATTTTTTGGGGGGTTCCAGCGCATGTTGGAGTTGAAGGAAATGAGATGGCAGATAAGCATGCTTTGAACTTGAATCAGATAGGAATTCACATAAAAATTAGTAAGGCAAAAGTAATCATTAGGAAAGCTCTTATAAATTAATGGCAAAAATTTAGGGATAAAGAGAAGACTGGACAGCATCTATAATGGGATTGAGAAGATGAGAAGAATCAGTAATAACTACTAGAATTAGAATAGGCCATACTGCAGTAAATGGAAATCTAAACAGAATCGAGAAACCTCTGAATGGAATATGCATGCATTGTGGGATTTTTGAAACTGCTGAACATGCACTGTTGCAACGTAGAGCATATAACAATCAACGACAAATGCTAGAAGTTAATGAAGAACTAGAAGAAGGTGGAAATATGACGTTAGAGCATCTATTGAAAAAGCTGCAAAAGAATAAACATTAGATTTGCTTTGTTAAACTATCTAAAAGACAGGAACTTATATAAGAAATAAGAATACATAGAATGTAACAAGTAGTGTAACTATTTTGATTACTTTATTAAAGTAATGCAACTGATTACTTTTGATTGCTTTTTGATTACTTTTCTAAATTTCTAACTACATGCATGTGTATGTGTGTGTGTATGCATATACTGTGTGTGTATATATGTATGTGTGTGTATATATATCCACACTCCGGTTCAGATGGTGGCAGTAATGCACTAATAAGCTAGTAAGCTAGTCTGCCATCCGCCAATAAACAATAAAAGAACAGAAGAAATTTGGGTATTTTATTTTTGGACGCACATCGACCATGAAGCGATCCCGGCATGCAATCTGCTCTGTGGTCGGCTGTAAAGCCTCACAGGTGACCTTACACCGAATCCCAGCCTCAGAAGAAACAAAAGCGAAATGGCTTGATTTTATATTTAAAGGAAATGTCCCAGAAACAGTTGGCAAAAACGTGCTTGTGTGTGCCAAACACTTTTCGCCGAATTGTTATACAAACCTGGGCCAATACGAAGCTGGACTCGCGTCCAAGTTGTATTTAATAGATGGAGCTGTGCCATCAATCCGTCACACAGATGTAAGTGTTTTATAATAATTCTGGTTGTGTGTTTCTTTTGGTTAATGCCAGAAAACACCAACATCTGTCCTTTGATTATGATTTCACTTCTTCACTTTAGTAAGTGTGCAATATGTTGCTGCTTGATCATGATAAACAACATCTGCAAAGTTACGACGCTCAAAGTGCAATGCAAAGGGAGACATTTTCTTTGATTTTCTATCATTCGCTTGAGTATAAACAGCTGGTAGGGGCTACAAGGAGCTGTGACACAGCCACAAACCCTAATAAATTTACACGAGCCCTGCCCCCGGAAGGGCTACTTTAGAGAAAAGCAAGAGTTGTAGTAGTTTGTTGTCATGCCTTCGAGACGCTGCTATTTTCACCCCAAACGCAGGACGTCTTTGTTCGCCCTTCCTAGGGATGCTGGTCTCAGGGAACAATGGTTAACATTTATTTTTAGCTCGGTTCCTGAAAAATATAACGTCAATATAGCTGTCTGTGCTGCACATTTTATGGAGGACTGCTTCCTCAATATAAACAAGTTCAATGCCGGATTCGCTCAAAAGCTTGTCCTGAAGGATGGAGCAGTTCCCACTTTAAAAACAGAAGCTGCTGTTTATGGGCCACAGCCTGTAAGTGTTATTCTTTCCATTAATAGTTTCTGTCGTTCATTTTATGTTGTAACCAGAACGTAAACAAATCAAAGCTGTTTGGCTCCGCTAGCCAGTTAGCTAAACGCTAATCCATACTTATCTTCAAACGCCTACAAAAAACCTTCAAACTTCTCTTTAATCCCACCAGCGAACTGTGATCTGTGTAAACTATTTTTTTTTTTTTTTTATTAGAGCTTTTATGTAGTGTTTACACACATGCTCATTTAGCTAGAGGCACGCTAAATATGGCTGTGTTTGATTTGGGCATGTTGGAAAGCCATGGTTAGTCATCGTAAATAATAAAGGTAAAATAATGCGATTTTATTTTAAACGAAGCATGAAGCTGATCGACCAACCCTTTAAATTGGAAAAAAAAAGTGATATTAAAGACTTGTACTGTTACAAAATATTTCTGTTTTGAATAAACATTATTTTAAACTTATTTATCAAAGAATCCTGAAAAAACTATCACAGGTTGCCAAAAAAACAAACAAACAAAAAACATTAAGCAGCACAACTGTTTCCATTGATAATGAATGATTTCTGAAGGATCATGTGACACTTAATAGCTGATCATAATTTAGCTTTGCCACCACAGGAATAAACTATTTTAAAGCATATTAAAATAGAAAAAAAATTAACTTTTAAATTGTAATTATTTTTTTTCCACAAAATTACTGATTTACTGTGTTTTTGATCAAATAAATGTAGCCTTGATGAACATAAGAGACTTGAAAACATAAAAAAAAACATGAAAAATCTTAATGACTCCAAACACAGGCTCCGTCAACCTCACAGGATAACCAGTTTGTAAAATTAATGTATGCATGAATTACAATTTTGTCTTCCAATCTGTTCTGCCTCCATTGCCACTAACTGTCCATCCTGATTCTAGATTCTAAAAAAAAAAAATACATAAGCCAAGCTTAATAATCATACATTTTCAAAGTTATTAGGCCTAGTGTATGTTCGCTCCACAGGCCCAAATTGGCCATCGGGAGCAATGAATCTTGCTCTTAAAGGGATAGTTCAGCCAAAAATGAAAATTCTGTAAAAATTACTCTTAATTAAAGGTAAATAATTAACCCTCATGTCGTTCCAAACCCATAAGACCTTTGTTCATCTTCGGAACACAAATTAAGATATTTTTGATGAAATCGGAGAGCTCTCTGACCCTCCCATAGTTACGTGCAGATCAAAAGCATGCATGCATCGATATACAATATATAAGTCGTTATTTTTGTTTTCTTTGCACACACAAAAGTATTCCTTTGAAGCTCTGTAAAATTACGGTTGATCCACTGATGTCACAAGGATTATTTTAACAATGTTCTTGCTACGTTTCTGGGTCTTGATCGTGGTAGTTCCCTTGCTGTCTATGGAGGGTCAGAGAGCTCTCGGAATTCATCAAAATATCTTAATTTGTGCTCTGAAGATGAACGAAGGTCTTACGGTTTTGGAAAGACATGAGGGTGAGTAATTAATGACAGGATTTTTTGGGTGAACTATCCCTTTAAATGTGGGCACTAAAATCCATTATATATTTAATTCCTTCAGCTTGAGGCTTATTCATTTCATTTATGATGTGAGAGGACTTTTGAGATGAGGAAAGTAACGTAACGTGTTACTTTCAATAAAAAGTAACTAAGTACCACAATTAGTGGTAAAAAACAAACTTTTTTTAGGGAGTAACAGTATTTTATTGCATTACTTTTAACTTTCGCCAACTCTGTCTGCATATAATTCAAGGCCATTAGCACTCTCTCTCATTGATGTCTTTCAGCACTACAATGATGAGGTCGATTGTTACCCGATAGCTTATTTGCTCGTGAATATTGCGATTAAGAGCTTTTATGGGTAAAACATAACCAAAAACAACAGATGCTGTAATTATTGCTGCTCTTGTTTAGGTAAGCACATATGAAGATTTGGCCAGGGTGCATCATGTGGCCTGCCAGACAGACCCACCAAAACTGTGCACAGTTGCCACCCAGCTTTCAATAACTACTCTACGACCTCACTTCAGAAGCACAGGTTTGCTGACCCAGATCCTTTATAGTGTGAAGTCGTTTATTCTGTATCTGTGGTTTTTCTAAGTTGTAATTGCTATTCGTTTTTGAATTTCATATTATTCCATGGTGTCTTTTTATGTACAACAGGCGTACAGGCAACCATGCCATGCCCTGACGTTAATGTTGGCACCTCAGAACCGCAGCTGTCGTCAGCACCAACAAAGATGCCTCGCTTGGAGCTGAAGGAGGAAGAGGAGGACCAGGAGAGCCACTGGGTTCTGCAAATGATTGTGTAGATGCTGTCACAACTTTCACTGGTAGCAGATGTGACGTGAGTGACTTGACTTTAGCAAAAATTTTACATTCCGTTGGATTGCATTTAGGACTCCACGATTAATCGAATGCGATTGTCATGCGCATCTCATCAGTAAAGCCGGTTCTGTGATCAGTAGTAAATCTCCATCCTGTGCTTTCAGATGGAGCAGCATTTACTACACAGAGCCGCAGTTCTCTCATAAGCTATGCAAAAAAATTGCAGACGATTTAATCACGCGATTATGAAATTGAAGAAATCGTTCTGCGATTAATGAAAACTGTTTGCGTAGCTTCTCAGTGAACTATGGCTCTGTGTAGTAAAGTTGCTCCATCTGAAAGCACATGATAATACCACATTTAATAACATGTTTTTGCTCCAAACTCACTTCATAACATCAGTCGAGTGTTTGAAACGAATCATTCTGTGAGATGATGTGGCTTCATACACAGAATAAGGCACGCAACGTATTTCATAGTATTCTAAGAAGTGATAAATGTCGATTAGCATTGCATTATTATATACTTTATTATAATAAATTATAAAGACAAACTCGGATAAGCCATATATTGTCATAGTCGTGTGTTTATTAGTCATGCTGAATCAATGAAAGCAGTTAAATCTTCTGTTTATTCAGCTTTACTACTGATCACAAAACTGTGTTTCACTGACAAGATGCGCATGACTATCGCAGCTTGTGCCTAATCGCGATTGCAGTTTAATTTCGATTAATCGTGCAGCGCTAATTGCATTCCTCAAAATATTTAAGATGTTGTGATGTGGAAGGTGGTCATTTTCTTTAATGAAATCTGTTTTTCTAATAGAATGGAATCTTCCAAGATGGCTCATCAGACAGCAACATTTATTGTTTGTGAAAACTGCCTGTTGGAGTGCCCTGTATGTCAGGGGGTTTCAGATGTGTGGACAAGAAAGTTTGCCCACACCGAATTCTCTGGAAAATGGAATAGTCAGCCGATTTTCGGAAGCACTCTTGCAGGGAAAGTCCATCTTCTGTTGCAGTGTATGCCACTGGTGCCTCTTTATTCAGACTTGACAAGGTAGGTGATATAGGGGATGTTTATTATATCACTGTATATTAATATCACTACACAGGATATGGAGAGAAATGAACATACTTTCCCAGAAGCCATACTGAAACAAAGACTCCACCTTTTCTGACCTTAGATGGCACCTATGGCACCTTTCGAAGGCATGCGCAGATGAGCCTGCAATTGTACGTGGATGGCTTGTTGCAGAAGCTCAGTGTTCCTGGCAGAACATTGTCCTAGGATGTCACTTGAGGACTGACTCACCAGGTACTTAATACTGACCGACTGTCTTATAGATATTACTGTCTGTGAAAGCAAGGCATCATAAAGTGGCGTATGGAATGTAAAAATACCTGTAATGGCTGAGACAAACGTATCTTTTTTTTTTTTGTTTGTTGGTTTTTTTTTTGGAAGAATGTTATAATTTTTACATTGATATTCAATCAGTTATGCTGTGCCTGCTGTTATACAGAATAAGTGTGTTTAAAAAGCTCTGGAGTTCGGTTCAGAAGTCTTTCAGACAATAAAACTTTGTACAAACAGTCTTGTGTGCTTTCAGTACTTGGTATGTTACATTAAAGAAAGACACATGAGATGAACATTGAGCCAAAGGAAACAGTAATTTGTGCTTTTCTCCCCAGTCATATTACGGTAAAAACTGATGACTCAAATGCATTAAAACACTACTTATGCTTCTATTCCCCTTCAACCTAAAGGCCCATAGTCTGCCCTGTAGATGTTATATCCATTCTGAAGGGAGAATACATTTATACAAACAGGTTCCAGACCCGGATGATCAACTCATGATCCAGCTGTTGTAATCTTATTGAAACCTTGAAAATGTGAAAAGGTAAGTGGAATAGCCAGAAGCACACCAAACAACATTTGGGCTGCAGGCCATTGACGTCATATTCAGGATGTGCTGATAAGACTGTAAATGCAGGGGATTTCTTCCTGAGTGCAGCGCTGGTTACGTTTAGGTTTCATATGCACACCCTGGGTTTATAGGGAGACTGAATCCTTTAGTTTATATTAGATTTGGGGGAGTCAGGGACCCCCAGGGCACCTTCTGAAGCTGGAAGTAGGCCAAAGCCAGCAAGGTGAGTGAGTGCCCTAGATCATAACCCAGACCATTTTTATTACCATTTCCAAAGATGGATTCCCTTACACTCTTTACATTATACATGTTACACACAACAAAGTACCGCGGCGTTAGCATATAAATATCATGAATACATGAGTTCCAGTATCATCGAGCTATATGCAATGTGGTATTACCGAGAATTTATTTCTTTGTTTTCCTGCAATCTTAATGCCAAAATCAACAGTGATACCACTAGAGACGTTATCAGAAAATAAATTACTTTTAATATGGTCATAAACTGATTTTTGACATTGTCTATGATCCTAATGAAAAGTTTATCTGTGTATTGCTCCCAGTTATCTAGCAGTAATATTTTGATACTTCTAATGATATGTGACCCTGGAGCACAAAACCAGTCTTAAGTCGCTGGGGTATATTTGTAGCAATAGCCAAAAATACATTGTATGGGTCAAAATTATCCATTTTTCTTTTATGACAGAAATCATTAGTATATTAAGTAAAGATCATGTTCCATGAAGATATTTAGTGAATTTCCTGCCGCAAATATATCAAAACACAATTTTCGGTTAGTAATATGCATTGCTAAGGACTTCATTTTGACAACTTTAAAGGTGATTTTCTAGATTTTCTAGATTATAGATTTTTTTTGCACCCTCAGATTACAGATTTTCAAATAGTTGTATCTCCAAATACTGTCCTATCCTAACAAACCATACATCAATGGAAAGCTTATTTATTCAGCTTTCAGATGATGTAGAAATCTCAATTTTGAAAAATTCACACTTATGACTGGTTTTGTGGTCCAGGGTCACATATTATGATAGTAATGATGCATGCTTATTTAAACAATACATTTTATGTTAATGAATGACAAAAGTAGTCAATGAAATTTAAAAATTTTTAATGTCAGTATTGCTGAATTGAATTCATTCATTGATAAATATTCCTTGTATTTCAGGCTGTTACCTTACCATGCTTAAACACCGATGAAATGGTTTGGTGAATGTTTATAGACCCCATGAACAAGATGAATCATGAATATGTTTTGTCTATTTTCCCAAAATAAAAAGACAACATGGTAGAAGTTAATGCATAACATTAGACAATACAATAGTTAAGATGAGCTATATTTTTTTTAAAACATTTGTTAATCTCGGCTCGTATAAATTTCTACATGCTAATTTATTTCATGATTACTAATTCAATTTTTCAATAAGCATGAAGAACACACATGAACCAACACTGAACAAAAGTGTATACATGAACATTAACCAAGATTTGTGGCAATTTAAATTTGTGCTGTGCAGGATAAATTCATTCAGATTTGTAATGAAACAAATTTTCATTTTTCGTGCCTTTACACCTACATATCCCAACACTCAGCTATGGGCTGCCCAAAATCAGCTGTGTATACTTCTGATATTTCAAGTCATTTAAAAAATTACTTAAATATCAAAAGTAATTTGATTTAATACTTTTGCTTAATTATTTTTCTAATATAAAATCACCATAAAGATGTAAATCATCAAATATAATCAAATGTACCAAGTTAACAAAAAAAGTGTAATCTCACAAAATGTATTGCTACAATTTGTCATGTCATTTTTAATTAGGAAGGAATCATAATCTAGATGGTTTTTCCCCCCACAAATACATATCACAGCCTTATACTGTAGTATAATATGCATTAACTACAATGGAAAACCAACTCTGGCTGATCTGTGTCTTTCCATTTCATGTACAGGCCTATAAGGGACATTCACTCAGGGAACCAAGCCTTGAACAGCGCTATCAGAAACACAATAACTGTGGTAACATACAGAAAGTTAAAGATCACATCTACTATTGTTGCCACTCTGGTCCAGCTCAGGCATTTCCTCTCTTGTTGGTTTTGATGAGTAGCAGCAGCCTGAAACGCCACGAGGATCTGATTCAGGACGTCAAGAGCATACAGCCGCTCTTCATGCCTGTCTGTTTCTGAGTCTGGAGGGCTCTTAGTGTCCTTTACCGCATCTGTGAGAAGAATTAGATCTAACTTGAGATGTTTTACCAAGGACCGATTTCTTTTCAAGGACATGTTTTTCTGTTTGCTGCAGTTCTGATATGTTATGATCATGGTATAATTGCTTTTTTAAAAAAAATAATAAAAACTAATTAACTTAAAGCCCCTCATTATCAGATGTTGAGTAAATATTTACCAGAACGAGCAGATGAGCTTTTCACTGGTCTTACTGAAACAGTCCGATTTCCTTTTGCAATCAGAAAAGTCACAAGAATGGTCTCCAGAACGCTGATGCCCATCAGAGTGAAGATGACAACACAATAAACCCCTAGGAAAGCCACCAGAAAATAACTAAAAATATTAATAATAATCAAAATTAAAAAATATATATATACTCTATTTCATGCAACAGAAAATTCTACATTTTTAAGCAAATGATGACACACAATCAACTGTTAATTATTTCTCAGCCTTTTGTATTGATAATTAAATATATTTTGTAAATGAGTCATTCATTTATGGTTAAAAGATTAATTCATGTAAAATACTAAATTAACTTTTTTACTACTTAGGTGAATAATTGAGTAATTTGATAACAGACAAAGCAGGATCACAGTAAAAGAGATTCAGCTGAAAGTTTATGAAATTAATCTATGACTTAAATACCGGCATATGAATATGCCCATATTTAATAGTCCATATTTTAGGTGAAGATATGTAATAATAGCAACACTATGAATGCAATTTTAGTGATTTTACACAATAACCTGTAGGTTTTAATGAAAGGCAAAGATGTCTGAAATGTACATCTAATTCACTGAGATATTAAATAATAACCCCATTAATTACAATAAGAGTTGCATGTAAAAATAATAGTAACAACATACCACTTGGGGTTTCTATGCCAATTCTGGGTGGCCCATCTTACCCTGAGGCTTTAATATTATTTTTTTTACTTCCAAATAAAGACTATAACTTTTACTCCACAAATCCAAAAACAAATAAAACTTTGATTTTCAACATAATACAGTGTCATAGATCACTATTTTCCAGAGATGCAAAATTAGATCAGTTAACTTCAAAACTGTTACAAATGACTAAATCTCACAAATGTTGACATTCAGATGAAATGACAAGATCTAAAATAGTGTAGCCATTTGCAGAAAAGTGCTGAGATGAAATTTTGTGCCATCAATGATCAAGAGAAAAAAATAATCTTAAGGCCATTTCACACCGAGTCTGAAATTTTCATATGCGTTTTTCCGGGGGGGGGGGGGTTCCGTGGAGCCATCCTTTCCTATCAAAATGCTTGCTACGGATGCGAAAAGGCAGAAAATCGAACCTGATCCAAAAATTTTTATGACGGACGAAAGTTTCGGAGGCAGTGTGTAAATGTGATTGACACAACATGAGGTCGTATTTATTTTTCAATGTGCAAAAATTTCAGACTCAGTGTGCAATGGCCTTTACTGTTCATGATAATCAGTACAGCAGATAAACTCTCACCAATCAGGGGAATATCACTGGCAGTAGAGGGCAGCATGTCTTGGAGAAGCAGCAGTAACACAGAAATAGACAGAAGCAGAGTTACTTTAAAACCCAGCTTCTCTCCTCCAGTTGAATCGATGAAGAAGGAGGCCAAATCCAGAACAAGGAAGTAAAATACTGGCATTAGAAAGTTAATAACATACAGTAGCGGTCTCCTCTTCATGGTGATCTGCAAGTAAGAACAGAAACCTTGATAAATACTTTGTCAGAGCAGCTTTTGTTCAGTGTGTTTTAACAGTGGTCTGATCCCAGTATCTCAGCTGTAAGGTTGTACATCAAATGTGTAATTAGCTTGATTTCTCTGTAAGTGTTTTTTATATTTAGCGAATAGCTATCTTTCTGCTCCGTACCTTATATATCAGCTGATCCTGTGGTTCTCCCATAGTAGTGACATTGGCTTTAGACATATTTATACTGAGGAGTTCCCACTCTCCCTGAGTCTGAAAGGCCTTCTTGGAGCTGAGGGTCAGGATTGAAGCGTCAGAGAACGGACTGATTACGAGCTCCTTGCCTGAGATAACATGAGACAAATGACCAATAGATATTACAATAACTTCATGTCAAAACTCCAGCAGGTCAAATAGGAGCTTTAAAAGTCATGTTTGCCAACAGCAGGGTTGCGCACCAATAGGCATATTTAGTCCAAACTGAAGATGTTTTTGATCTTCCTGCCCTGTCAATATCTTGTGAGTGTGACTAATTCAATTTCACTTTCATAAACTGAATTCTTCAATTTTGAATTCTGCCCAACCCTGATCGACTTTGTTTTCAAATGTACTTGAATAGATCGGAGACTGAAGGGTAAAAGTGCAGCTTTGGATGTCAAAGGGAAACTGGTGCAGGTTCATCCTGCAGGCCGTGGTCACAGCTAAAGTGTTAGACGTCACAACAGCGCCTTGATTCTGCAGCTGGACATACTGATTCTCCGTTGTTGTGAACTCAGTCTTGATGCTAAACAGACAAAAACAAAGTAACAAAAGTAAACTTTAAAGGAATAGTTTACCTAAAAATGAAAATTCATCGTTAACTCACCCTCATGTCATTCAAAACTCATAAGAACTTGATTCATTTTCGAAACCATAAATTCATATATTTTAAATGAAACCTTAGAGATTTCTGTTCCTCCACTGAAAGTTTAGTCCACCAAAACTTTAACACTTCAAAAAGTTTCTAAATAAAATTGTCAAAGAAATACATATGAATCGAGTCTTTTGAAAAAAACACAATTGCTATATAATAAGCTGATTGGCTTTTATTCACTTTTATTCATTTGAAGATGAACGAAAGTCTTAGGTTTGAAACACATAGGTGAGTAAATGATGACAGGATTTCTTTAAAGACTTCTTCAGATGTATATACAAAAAAAAGATCACAAGGCTTTTTTGTATGAGTCGTAATATACATGTTTGTGTAAATTTGTATTATTATTACTTTTAATTGTAGTTTTAATTACTTTTTTATTTTCCACCATCCTCCAGCCCAACTGCTCACTGTAAAAAAAAAAAAAAAAAAAGTTGAGCAAACAAAAGTTTAAGGCAACCAGCTTCAGCAGATTTTTGAGTTTTCTCAACTTATTTTTTAGGAGATTTTTATGTTTTTTCAAATTTTTGTTGTATAAACTTAAAACAACAAGTTGAGAAAACGTCTCGGGTTACTTAACCCATGTTCTCTGAGTAGGGAACGAGACGCTGCGTAGCTTACGCAATGGGAACACCCCCAGGTGTGACGATTGTCTGAAGCCCTTATAGAAT
>JAFVLL020032144.1:0-31951 GCA_021397915.2 Tor tambroides | reverse complement strand
GAACAAAGAAATTCATACAGGTTTGGAACTACTTGAGGGTGAGTAAATGATGACAGAATTTTCATTTTTGGGTGAACTATCCCTTTAAGGGTACAAATTAAAATAAGAATGAGCTCAGTTTACGTCTTGATTCTTAGCTTATTTTAAACCTTGTTTTATTTTAATCACTTTTAGTCAGCTTGCAGACTCCTTGGAAGTGTACTGGGGCCTCCCCAGTGGGTCCCGGCCCCCTGGTTAAGAACTACTGCTTTAAAGAATTAGAAACACTAGCTGTATTGGAACGCAAAAATATTGATTGTTTTCAAAGAGTTTCAACACTCCTTTCTTTATTTTGTAATAGGTTGTAATTGATCATAGATTGAATATAAATACTGTATCTTTAAAAATGTAAAACACAGTATCAGCACTGAAGTAACTGAAATCACTTGCGGTTGCCCTAAAATAGCATTTCCTGAAGGACAGTAGAGAGAAGATGCTTTCTGAGTGTGGAAGAATCCACCAGATGGTACTCTTGGACTCCATTAGAAGAGCACCCACATGGTAATGCTGGAAATATCTGTCAAAGGTGTCGTATGTGCTTTAGGATATTTGTCAGTCTCCCTGAAAAACAGAAAACGCTGCCTATATGGCTGCAGTAAGTAAGCAATAAAAGCAAATCATAATCCTTAATGTTGGAATGATTCAGTCTCTTCTCCCTGGGGAGCATGTCAATCAAGTTTCAATATTTCCCACGCTTTAAAGAACACACAATAAACAAAGATGGAGACATTATGGGGATGATTTGAAAACATAGCTAATGAGAGAAGAAAAAGAAGATCCCCAGGGAGTATTCATTGAAAATGGATTTGACACCATGAAAACGAGGTGGCAGGAAACCCAGACATATTCAAAGGTGTGATATATTACTATATGAACCTTTTTTTAATGCAGGTTTCCTACAGTTATGGAAAAATTGGAAATAAAAAGAAGTAGAAGAATCAGGTTAGTTGCTTGTAATTATGCATACTTTACTGTTATTACTATAGTAAGTGCATGTAATGTGTAACATGAACATTGTAAAATAGTGCTACTTAATATATTATTATAATAATTATTATAATGAATAATAATATGAATACAATATAACATTAAAAAAATAACATTATGGAAATTTTTATAATATGAGCATAATTTATGTTCTACTGTAGATACGTTTTTGTTTTACTGGAGATATCTGTACACTAATAGGTTTTAATAATTTTAATCTGTCATTATTATTATTCATTTATTAATTCCCAGGATTGGTATCTGACTTGTGAAAACTGCAACAATGGAATTTGTGGGAACCCTGTGAAAAAAAGAAGAAAAAACAGAATGTGAATGGTATAAAATACCTCTCTTCTACTCATGATCTTTGAAAACATGACTGTAGATTTGACTACAAAGAAAGAGGTAGAATCAAACCTTACTTCGTCTCTCCTGCAGTGACAGAGACGCACTTTCATCAAGAAGGTAACATTGTATGAGAGAGAGACAGCAAGAGAATAAAAGAGGGAGGGATAGAGAGAGTGAGAGACAAACAAGGGAAGCCAAAGAAGAAAGACTCGGAGCTCCCTCTGCCCCCTCATATCTCTCTAGGGAATGAGAGAGTAGGGCAGAAAATAGAGGGACGGAGGAAGAGAAGACTGTTGAATGTAGTTGAGCATCGCGTTCAGAGGTAATAACATCACATTTTCATTCTAATCAAAGAGATGGGGGGCAAGCGAGAAGGGCTTTTCCATTGGTTCTGCTTTTGAGATCAAATACCAGCGGGGAATGCTTGAATTGGTAGAAAACTGAGAGAGGCAGAGAAGGAATGAGAGCGAGAGAAAGCGGAGGGTAAGTGGGTAAGGCAGATGAAGGGGGAAAAAGAGAAAAACGCTAAGTTAATTAAGTGTCAGACTTCAGAAAGCTGCGCGGGATCAAAAGCATAAGATAAAACAGAAAAATACAGCCAGCGCATTCATGCATGTTTGGTTTTTTTCTGCTGTTTCATACCTGGTCGCAGAGCACCCAGCAGCCAATGAGAGACTGTGATGGGACCGACACTGACACCCAGAGCAAAGCAGACCAGAGATTTCTGACATGGTGTCGACCCAGATTGATGGGAGGAAAATGAGGGGAGAGAGGACAGACATAGACAGACTTGCGCCGCTGCTTCAGAAAACACAGGTAAATGCTCTTGTTCTTTCATTCTGTCATGTACCACAGCTAACTTAGTTAACATTCTTCACCATCATTTTGAACATGTTATTATTCATGTGTGCACTGTTTAGAAGGATTGAACACCATTACAGTTTTGTAATGGATTCACGCACAGCTGCAAATACAAAAATGGGCACATTTGACTTTATTTGGCTAAATCAAATGGTTCATTGCATCAGCCAAATCCACCAGTAAATATTTGAAATAAATACAATAGTGTCTTGGAAATGCACATGTCTACAAAGCCTTGCATAGATTACTAAGTTCAATATATAATCATAAAAAATGCTTTTTGCTTCAAATCCATATTAAACATGCTATTTTTTTGTTCACACTTGGACAATGACTCATTTTGAAGCCACAAATTCCATCCAAAAGAGTTTCATTAATGTGTTCATATATGCATGTTATTATCCATAATACCAAATCATCAGCCCTTTAAATTGATCAATCATCATTTATTCTAAGAGAGAATATGAATCATTGTAAGACCTGTCAATTAGATCCACATACATGTCCTGTTATTGATTAAAATGACAACGCTGTGTCAGTTAAAATGTGTCTAATTGTAATTACTGTTCAACAGTCATTCATCAAGTTGCGGCCAAACACATTCATCCGTTTATTACTTTACACACTCTTAAAAATAAAGGATCTTTATTGGGTTTGATGCTTTCATGCAGAACCTTTAACATCCATGGAAGCTTTCCACTGCACAAAGGCTTTTAAAAATATAGATATATAAAATATTCTTCACAGTTAAAAAATGGTTCTTTTAAGAAATGTTCACTGAAAGGTTCTGCTATGGCATCACTGCGTGCAACTCGAATCAATGTCTGTTTTTCAGATTGTATACCGAGGACATTCATCCTCCGATGTGCCCACAAGATATTTTTTAAGGTGTTCTGCTGTAAATAAGTTGTGTGGACCCAGTGTGCAGCACTAATCTTAGAGACGGGGGAGGGGAGCCATTCTCCACATATACAAACCCCTCTCTGCCAATCAGAGAGAAAGACAGAGACGGAGAAAGAGAGCAAGTGAAGGAACAGGGGAGACGGCAGAGAGACTGAAAGGAGGATACAGCTCAAGCAGTTATCTTAGGTGGACAGAGAGGAAGAATTACACAGGAACACACACTGTCCAGCCACACGTTACAAGGCGCTCCAGCCAGCGGAGGCGGATAACCAGCCAGACGCCTCATATCTGCAGCTCCAGACCAAGAAGATTCCCCTCGAATTCTCTCCCGACTTCATCCTAAGTTGGGCTGCAAGCTTTAAGAGGAGAGACAGAAGAAGAGGGAAGTGCTTTGTAACTTCCTTGAAGGGGGTGAGAGTGTAAGGAGAGTGACAGAGAGAGAGAGAGAGCAGGGGAAATCTCCCCCTCGCCCTCTCTCGACCCAGATCACCGTCAGGCTGGCTGGCACAGCCATGGCCTTCACCTTTGCGGCCTTTTGCTACATGTTAACACTCGTGTTGTGCGCTGCCCTCATCTTCTTCGTCATCTGGCAGGTACGTCTGTAGTTTTACACTTTACTCAGTGAATGTGAATTTGTATGAGTTCCTGTTACCTGTAACACTGTCACACTTCCATTTCAACTGGCGTCGGAATCCATGCCATCGCCAAGTGTCTGACTGCGTGAGTGTGAATGTGTGTGTGTGTTCGTGCCAGTTTTTTGAGCGCGGAGACTGGTGTGTGTCTGTCCAAGCTGTCTCCCCTGCCCTTAACAAGAGGCCTTATCCATGAGGTGAATACAAATCGCGGCAGTTATTAATAGAGCAGACATTCTGAGTCATGGATGATTAATGATTTACAGAACAAGTAGACGGATACAGAAGAAAAACGGAGGAAGGAGGCGGGAGTCTACCTGTGTGTATATGCACACAAACACACACATACATACAGTCAATAATGCAAATGTAAATCGCACAAATCCTTAAGAACGATTACATTATGGAAAAAAATTATAAATGATATTTTACTTAGAAAATTAAGCATATTTTTAGAACCATTATTTGAGATATTAAGCACATTCATTTTAATCACATTTATTTTAATTAAGCAAATAAGGACATTTACCCCTTAATTCTCCATACAGTATAAATATGTGTAATAATGTGTGTGTATATATATATATATATATATATATATATATATATATATATATAATGTATAAATAAATATGTGCTTTAAAAATGTTTTTGTACATTTTACATCATGGATGTATTTGTTGTACTACCTTTAACTTTAGAAGATTTAATTCTACAAAATGTTGTATTACAGTAATTGAGTAAGAAAACCAAAACAAAAAGTATATTACATTAATGACAATATAATGAGAATCACCGTTGAATTATAGAAATAATAAAACATAAAAAGCAACTTCCAGACGCTTTATGGCAATGACAATTCTAGGGGAAAATGTCATGAAAATTATGTTACAACAATATTGATATATTGTATATAATTCAAAAACAATGGATATTTAATGTATTGTGGGTCGTGGGTTAAAAATGTAAAAAATATCAATTTATCAAAAAATATTTTTCTTATTTTCATTTTGCGGTGTAATGTGACTTAGACATGTTTTAGTGAGATTCACCAATGCACACAAACACAGAGAGCGAGAGCGCTGAAGAGGAAGAGGTCAACAGCTCATTTGAACTCTACTGGTTGTTCTGTGCCAGCCCACTGTCTGTAGAATCACAAATGAAATTTGCACAGTCGCCGCCAGAGACCTCAACATCATCTGTATTCTTCATATTAGAGGCGGCATTCTCGCAAAAGGCAACAGCAGACAAACACAATGGCCCTGAACTGTTCAAATCTGTCTGAAACACTAAAACACTAGAGAGCAGAGGTTTCAGCATCTAAAACACAAGCCCTGAATGCCAAACCAGAAGTCAGGGATATTTTCAGATCGCCATTAGACTGCAAGACCTTACTTGTAAGACGTTCAAAAGGCCATTAAGAAACAGACTTGAAATGACTGAGCATTGACTAATGACAGGAGTGGGAGAGATTCTAAACATGAGTCATTTGGTGTGAGTGTGTGTGTAAATGTATGTGAGAGAAAGAGAGAGTATGGACACAGAGAGTGGGGGAGGCTGAGAGTCTGCGTATGCCGATGAGAAACCATGTTATTGAGAATGCTTATCAAACCGTAATTTGGTTCTGACACCCCATCCCCCTTTCCTCTCCTTCTCCCCCTATCTTTGTATGGCTCTCAGCCAATAAGAATGTGAACTCACTTCTATAGCAACCATGATGCCCGCTTAGGGGCTCGTTCGATCACCATGGCAACTGCATCTGTTTACAGAGAACGAAGTGAGGGGATGGCAGGAGATATGGATCTATATGGGAAAAGGAAGGAGGGGAGAATGTAGCTTGAAGCTGTAGGAATGGCTAGAGAATGAGGAAAGTTAAAGATAAAAAGGGCCACAGATGGTACAATCACCCTTCATTGTCTCGAACCTCCAAAATGTCCAGTGGTTGTGTTTAAATGCTCGTGCAACACAAATTCTCTTTGTCTCTTTTCAAGATTATTGCTTTTGATGAGCTGCGCACAGACTTCAAAAATCCCATCGATCAGAGCAACCCCACCAGAGCGGTAAGGCTTTTCTTAGATCACGATTCCTTTCTCACAGCACAAACCACTCAGCATCAGTCTCCCAGCTGTGAACAGCAGGTTTCAGAGTTTCAGGTTTGTGAACACACATGCAGAAACATGCAATCTTATTGCGCTCTTCTGTTTTTCCTCAGAGGGAAAGAATATTGAACATCGAGAGAATCTGCAACCTCCTCCGAAGGGTGAGTGAAATTGTGGCAGATCAGGTCAAGTGTAAGCATATATAAAGTGAGGAGGCCATGCAAGAGAAGCTAGCTATTTAAAAAAAAACAACAACAACAACAACTTTATAGTAGAGATGCACTGATAGTACAATTCTTGCCTATAGCCCTAAGGTATTCTGGCTGATACCCCTATTTTGGCTAAACAAATAAAAAATAAAACAATAAAAATTATTTTAAATGCTGCAGCTATATTCAGGCATTACTACATTATAATATACAGTATGAAAAATGGATGTTCATTTTAAGATTTAATAACATTAACTGTGTTATTAAATTAAGTAAATAATTAGTTTATAAAGATCCCATGTAGGCATTAAATTTCCAGTGTTGGCTGATAATGATAAATCCAAAGTTCTGGCATGAAACTCTAGATGGCGCTGTCCGATAGGTCAAACTCAATCTGACATAATGCCATCATCACATGGTGCAGCTGATTGGTTCTTTTTGTAGCCAATGAGCTCGCTGCTCAACATTCAAATACTTAGTGCATGCGGTAACAGTTGCAGCGTGCTTCAGAAACCCTCCACCTTCCCCAGCTCCACCTGTATAGATCTGCTACGGGGTGATCATGTATGCTATGGGGGTTATTTCATGTTGTATGTGCGGCAGCAGTATTTCTTACTTGCTCACAGCAGCATGTTGTGGATGTATTGGCAGTAGCAAGTCTCGGTAAGACCAAACACAATAATATTGACTGTACATTACCATGCCAATCCCTCCGAGAGCTGTCGTGATAAAAATGATAAAAAAAATCTAAAATCGGCAATAATTAATAATAGTGCTGATGTATACTCTCATTCAAAAGTTTTGGGTCAGTTTGGGGTTCTTTTTTAAAATAAATTAGTACTTCAGCTTTCTATTCATTAAAGAGTCCTGAAAAAAATTTTTTATCACTGTTTCCACAGAAATATTATGTTTGTTGAACACCAATAATTTCTGAAGGATCATGTGACACTGAAAACTGGAGTAATGGCCACTTCAGTTTTGCCATCAGAGGAATAAATTACATTATAAAATATAATTAAATAGAAAACAGTTATTTTATTGTAATTTATAATATTACTGTTTTACTGTATTTTGATCAAATAAATGCAGCCCTAATGAGAGTAAGTGACTTGTTTCAAAAACATTAAATCTTACTGACCCCAAACTTAGGCTATCATGCATCCATACTTTAATAGCTGGAAATGTCATGAAAATGCAATTTAATATATACTCTTAGAGTATATTCAGAGCCCTAGGGGCCACTGGACCCCTGATTGGAAACCCTTGTGTTAAAACATTCTGTATCTCCCAAACCACCACAAAATTGCCTACTTCCGGTCTTCCTGAAAGTGGCTTCACTGTATCCTTTTTCATTTCTCTTCCCTCTTTTCTTTTCTTGCTCTGTACTTGGAGGCACACTCATATCTTACACATGCACATAAAGAGTCAGAACTGATTGTGCAAAAGATACTTATGACGAATATGTGAATTCATGCTTACAAATATGATGCGTACTTGGAACTATCCCTACTCTTTGTTTTCCAGCTGGTGGTTCCAGAGTATTCCATCCACGGGCTGTTCTGTCTGATGTTCATGTGTGCTGGGGAGTGGGTGACTCTGGGCCTTAACATCCCCCTGCTCCTCTATCACCTCTGGAGGTACAAACTGTTCCTCACTTACATCTACTTAATTGAAATTTCAAAATGGGTCCCTGTAGCAATTCCCCCTCACTTTTTTATCTCCCTCAGGTTTTTCCACCGTCCTGCAGATGGGTCTGAGGTTATGTATGATCCAGTGAGTGTGATGAATGCAGACATTCTGAATTACTGCCAAAAAGAGTCCTGGTGCAAGCTAGGCTTCTACCTTCTCTCCTTTTTCTACTATCTGTACAGGTAAACCCTCCTCATTCATTTATCATCTACCCATTTAGATATCCTATGTTATGAGATCTTATGTTTGGATTTTATTGATGGCATTACTATTACCTACTTCATCATCTGAGAGGAACAATGGACTTCTCAAACTGGACAAAAGAAATGTAAATCAAGAAATGAAAGAAAATCTGCATATTGAAATCATTTCTGAGAGATCACATGACACTGAACAGTGACTTTGTCCCAAAATGTCTTTTCTTAATTAAGATGGTGAAAGTTTGTTTAGTATATCTCTCTTGATTAATTTCTCTTTCTCTGTCTCGATCTCTTTTGCAGTATGGTGTATGCTTTGGTCAGCTTCTAAGGGATCAAATGAAGGACAGATGCTTGTGAAAGGAAGGAGAAAAACGACAGACCGAACGGTCGCGCTCTCCTCTCCCTCATCCACAGACCTTGTTCAGCTCCTCCTCAGATCTCCTGGGTGGGGATGGACGATGGACAGATGTAGAAAAAGCTCAAGACAAGGAGGCATTAAAAGCCATCAGTGTAAAGCTGCCTCAATTACTGCCATTAAAAAAAAAACAAAAAAAAAAACAAGTGGAGATGCGGACCAAAAGAAAACGAGTGCAATAGAAAGAGAGAAATATGGTGAACAAAAGACTCAGGCAGTGTAGATGTTTTGTAACACCATTGAATTTCTCAAGGGCTGCTGAAAATTTCCACTGCTCATAGCAACAAATGGTTCTTAAATGTCTACGAAGACAGACATTAGTGCTACTGAGGCCATTACAGAATGTGTTACGTTGAATTTTAAATCAATAGACCGTGGACTTTGTCTTTTTCTTCAGATAACTTGTTATGTCAAAGTATTTAATAACTGCTAAGTATTTGCTATATCAGTATTTGTGGTAGATAAATGTACCCTGTATGTAGAGGTACGATATAATAATTGATTAAATTCTGAATATATGGCTCAGTTGTTGCAGTTCGGTCAGGGTAGTTCTATTAGTGTCCTTAAACAACCGCACAAGAAGACGTTTACATAGACATTTCAAAGCAAATCAACCAATGAGATAAAGTATCACAAACCGGAGAAACTGTTTGAGCAGCATCACATCTGAGGACTGACACCCCATGTTCTGGATTCATCCATCATGGGCTGCGGTCAGCAGAACAGCAGACTCTTAATTGAGACGGGCGTGCAGGACGGGCCATACCGGAGGGAAGAGAGATCCGACCCCAACCTCTGCCAGAGTTCAAATACTTGATAGACTGTGACAAATCATAAAAGCACTTTTGGAATGCCAACAGATGAACTGTAGCAAACAACAGAGGAAGACTCATTTGCGTTGAGTGGGCTGATGTGCGTGAGACAGCCGGACACAGCGGACCGTGATGCAGATGATGGAGACACTGGTGTCGGAAACGTTTGCCGATGATGCTTTGGACAACAGACTGATGATGACAGTCTCACATCGAATACAAACTTTTCAGGCAGTCTTCTGTGTTGTTAGACTATATCCGACATTTAATGCCACTCTGTTCCGTGTATCATAGGGCCTCTCGATTTGCCTCATCTGGAGTTCCTGTGTTGTGCTGTGTCCATCAGTCTGCTAAACAAGTAGATTAATGATTATTTACCTAAGCTGTGTGTAGTTCTGGCTTTGTAGATGAATAGAGTGGCCAAACGTATCTCTCATGAGCCGCTTCACAAGCTAGAACGGCTTCATATTAGCCTACACTTAAAAGCAAGCAATGTAATAAAGACACGGTCCGAGTGCTTTTTGGCAGCACTGCCTATCTGGTTCGAACTCCCGGGTCTTCTTTCCATCTTGGCTTTGACTTGATGTACCCTCAAAAATGTGAATATATATCCTGGACAATCCCTAATAGCACAGGAATGTGGGCCGAGAGACAGCTGACTGGGTCTTCATTATAGACGTCATCTCTGAATGTCTTTTTGTGATAAATATTAGTTCACATGCAGTATCTACATTTAAGAATACCTGCATGATTATGTCTTTTATACATGATTCATTAATGTACGCTACAGCACCTTTGGTAACTTTATGGTCTGTATTCAGATGAATACAACCAAATATCTTATATACTCCAAAAGCAATTACACATGTTCTAATAAAAGGATGTTGCCAAAAAAGTCTGCTTGTCGATTTGCATTTTGGGATTGGAGTTAACCTTGGATTTAATTAGCTTTTTATTCAGCAAGGATGCAATAAATTAATCAAAAGTAACAGTAAAGACTTTTATACACGTGCATCTCAAATTAGAATGTCGTGGAAAAGTTAATTTCAGTAATTCAACTCAAATTGTGAAACTCGTGTATTAAATAAATTCAATGCACACAGACTGAAGTAGTTTAAGTCTTTGGTTCTTTTAATTGTGATGATTTAGGCTCACATTTAACAAAAACCCATAAATTCACAACTCACATCTCAACAAATTGGAATACTTCATAAGACCAATAATAATAATAATAAAAAAACATTTTTAGTGAATTGTTGGCCTTCTGGAAAGTATGTTCATTTACTGTATATGTACTCAGTACTTGGTAGGGGCTCCTTTTGCTTTAATTACTGCCTCAATTCGGCATGGCATGGAGATGATCAGTTTGTGGCACTGCTGAGGTGGTATGGAAGCCCAGGTTTCTTTGACAGTGGCCTTTAGCTCATCTGCATTTTCTGGTCTCTTGTTTCTCATTTCCCTCTTGACAATACCCCATAGATTCTCTATGGAGTTCAGGTCTGGTGAGTTTGCTGGCCAGTCAAGCACACCAACACCATGGTCATTTAACCAACTTTTGGTGCTTTTGGCAGTGTGGGGAGGAGACAAATCTTACTGGAAAATTAGATCAGCATCTTTAAAAAGCTGGTCAGCAGAAGGAAGCATGAAGTGCTCCAAAATTTCTTGGTAAACGGGTGCAGTGATGTTGGTTTTCAAACAACACAATGACATTGCACCCCAAATCATCACAGACTGTGGAAACTTAACACTTGACTTCATGCAACTTGGGCTATGAGCTTCTCCATCCTTCCTCCAGACTCTAGGACCTTGGTTACCAAATGAAATACAAAACTTGCTCTTATCTGAAAAGAGGACTTTGGACCACTGGGTAACAGTCCAGTTCTTCTTCTCCTTAGCCCAGGTAAGACACCTCTGACGTTGCCTGTGGTTCAGGAGGGGCTTAACAAGAGGAATACGACAACTGTAGCCAAATTCCTTGACACATCTGTGTGGTGGCTCTTGATGCCTTGACCCCAGCCTCAGTACATTCCTTGTGAAGTTCACCCAAATTCTTGAATCGATTTTGCTTGACAATCCTCATAATGTTCTCTCGGTTGGTTGTGCATCTTTTTCTTCCACACTTTTTCCTTCCACTCAACTTTGTTAACATGCTTGGATACAGCACTCTGTGAACAGCCAGCTTCTTTGGCAATGAATGTTTGTGGCTTACCCTCCTTGTGAAGGGTGTCAATGATTGTCTTCTGGACAACTGTCAAATCAGCAGTCTTCCCCATGATTGTGTAGTCTAGTGAACCAAACTGATAGACCATTTTGAAGGTTCAGGAACCTTTTGTAGATGTTTTGAGTTGACTGGCATGTTACCATATTCTAATTTGTTTAGATTTGGGTTTTTGTTAAATGTGAGCCAAAATCATCACAATTAAAAGAACCAAAGACTTAAACTACTTCAGTCTGTGCATTGAATTTATTCAATACACGAGTTTCACAATTTGAGTTGAATTACTGAAATAAATGAACTTTTCCACGACATTCTAATTTATTGAGATGCACCTGTAGTTTATAGTTTTACAAATGCTGTCATGCTGTTCTATTCATCAAAGTATAGTGAAAATATCTAAGATGATTTTTTACAAAAATATAAGCAGCACTAATCTTTTCAAGATTAATAATAAGAAATGTTTCTTTAGCAGCGAATCAGCACATTAGAATGATTTCTGAAGGATCATGTGACTCCGAAGACTGGAGTAATGATGCTAAAAATTCAGCTTTGGCATCACCATCACAGGAATAAAAGTTTAAAATATATCAAAACAAAAAACAGTTGTTTTAAATTGAAATACAGTAGTCAGCATTTGAAGTGGATCAAAAAAGATCACCAAAGTTGTCCTAAGACAAGAACACATTTTGGTTTTAGGACAACTTTGATGAAAGGTTTTGATCCACTTCAAATGTTGATATATAATATTTCACAATATTGTTGTCATATAAATGCGGCCTTGGTAAGCATAAGAGACTTCTTTCAAAAACATTAAAAAATCTTATCAATCCCAGACTTCTGAGTGGTATAACTTGATCAACATGTTGCAATCTTTAAAAATGTTGAAATGAGAGAGGGTATTTTTATTAAAAAAAGTTGGTTTGCAAAAGGAGGAATTCCACCAAAAAAGAAATAAGTAAATTGAAAAGGGATGAAACTGTGATAAGAAGAAAAAAAGATCAAGGCAAATGATGAAGGCCAGAGATAGAGAAAGTTTATAAAGAATTTGAGCACATTCTTGCAAGTCTCAAGCAAAAGTAAATGTGAAATAGTGATAATGAAAGGGAGAGACAGAAAAAGTGTGAGTGCACTGGAGTCAATAAGAGGCTAACACAGTTTGGTTGCCATGGAGACACAAAAAGAATGAAATGCATTTTATGTTAGGTTGTCTCTCTCTCTTGCTTGCTGAAAATCAAAATCAAAAAGCCTGTCCAAAATAGGTTTTCTGTCCATGGCCGCACAGCTGAAACATTTGCCAAAGCTTTGAACAGCAATTTGGTATGAAAATGGAGCAGGAAAATAGAACAGAGTAATAAATAAATAATATAAGAATTGCAGCAAAACCCCCAAATTGCTGTTTTGAAACATGAATTTTATCAAAGAGCAGCAGAGTGCAGTTTATGTGCAGCGCACGCAGAAACATGCATGTAATCACACACTCCATTGCCAAATTCTAGTTCTCTTTCTGCTCTTTCTCTCCCTCTCTCTTCACCTCTTGAGAGATGTTGCTATGGAAACTGGTTACAATTGATAAGTTTGAAACATGAGTGAGCCACAGACAAGCTGCTGGTACACACACACACACACACACACACACACACACACACACTGTCTGAGACAGCTATACTTGTATTGAAATGGTTCTCTGTTTGAAGAGCTGCTTTTCCAAATCACCAAGATTTTCCATTTGAAGGAAATGAAATGTAGTAGCATCACCAATTTAACCCTTTCTTTATAGCACTTAAGATATCTTTTGTCAATGATGAATCAACAGCAAACGACATAATTTAGTCTGATGTCTAAAAGCCTGTCGCTGCTGTTGAATGCATGAGAACATCTCCCTAAAATTGGAAGAGTCATTTCCACAATATGATGAAAAGACTGACAGAACATTAAGAAGGACAGTGGGAGACATGAATTATGCATTGCTGCAAATCTCAGTACGGTGAACCTTATCAGAATTAAGATGGGATTTAAAGTTAGGGGGCAAAACTTCAAATTAGAACAGTGGGGTGAGAACTAAAAGTTAGAATGATAAATGGGGTCGAGAGAATAAAGATAGATTGGAGATGCTTTGGACACAAGACAAAAAGTCACCTGAGATTGCATTTATCAGCACAAATAGGACAGACTTAGGTAGAATACTCTTTCTGTGCTAATACACACATACACACACAGAGAGAGAGAGAGAGAGAGAGAGAGAGAGAGAGAGAGAGAGAGAGAGATTTTTTATTAATCATGGGATCATAGGCATCATAGGAAATTGTTAGCCCGAATTAATAATTGTTGATTGTATTAATAAGGTACATTAAATGAATTAATGTACATTAAAAGACTTTTTAATTAATTAATTAAAATTACTTTATTATTTGAGAAAAAGGAGTGTGCAGTGATACAAGAGACATGAAACTATCTTTTGCCTTGAGCAACATTCATTAAGTGGTCATTAAGCAAAATTATTAAATGGCACACCTGTGGCTGACCAATCAGAATTGAGTATTCCATAATAGTCAATAAAGAACCCTACCGAAACCAAGCAAAATTACTTTTAGAAACATATTGCTTTGCTTACCTGATACACTTCTAATTTATTAGCATGTTAGCATGGTTTTATACAGTTTATACTATACTATTTTTTTTTTGGAATTGCAAAAAATAAGTAAGCTTACATTTACAAATAAGACTTTAAATGTACGCCAAGAAGGATTTCAAATTAACAAATTAATTAAAGAATGAATAGTTTTGAAACATTAAAATATTCTAAATTACTACATTAGAATATTTAAGCTATTATTTAAAAATTATTTAGATTAATGAACACATCAACAACTGCAGAGTTCAAATATATAGTTTAGCAGTCATTATGTAAACTTTTTGGGATCACACCTTATTTTAAGGTTCAATTCTCACTATTAACAAACCATTAAATACGACTTTTGCCTCAAACTCTTAATCTGGTGCTTATTAATAGTTAGTAAGATAGCTGTTAAGTTTAGGTATTAGGATCAAGGATGCAGTATATATGGTCATGCAGAATATCTGCTTTATAGTACTAATAAACAGCCAATATTTTAATAATATGCATGCTAATAAGCAGCTAGTGAGAATTGGTCCCTATACTAAAGTGTTACAATTTTTTGACAGCAAACCTGTGATTGACCATTGACCAATCAGAATCGAGTATCACAGAAAGCCGTTTACCATTTGTTATTGCACTCTACTGAAACCCAAATTACTTTTTACAAATACTGCTTTGCTTACCCGCAACACTTTTAATTCATTAGCTTCAATTTATGTTTTCGTGTATAGACTCAGGATAAATAGACTACAAACAGCACTTAATGGTCCTGTTTCTGTAAAAGCTCAAGATGGAAAGGTCAGTTCTGCATAAAGGAGAGGCTTATTTATGCACTTGCTTTACATTGACTAAAAATGCGATTATAATTGACATTCTCTGCATTTGGGAAGTACAGACGTTAAGGTATCCAAACACACACACACACGCACACACACACGCGCGCGCGCGTTTCCCCTTTCCACAGATGATTTATGAACAACAACACATACGCAAATAGTAAGTGTGAATTAGTGTTTGAAATTCCGCTGAGAACTGTCAGTGGGCTCTAGTTCCCAACGCCATCAGATCCATGATTAGCATTCATACTGGACGCGCTGCTGTGAAATATCACACAGGACCACACAGGCGTTGAGGGGTGTTAAACGCTGTTATGAAAGCACTGTATAAATAACAAACTATAGAACAGAACAGACCAGGGTGCACCAAAATGCACAGGCACACCCATAATCACGCTGCAAATCGAAGGTAAACCACACACAGTCTACATACACACAGACACGCACATGAATATTTCCTTCAATGATCAGCGGTGCACCTTCGGGAAAAAACGGGTGTCATGGCAACAGGAGCAGGCATCTGCAAGCGTTACTGTAGCAATCAGAGAGGAAAGGCAGCCAGGGGGTTGGCGTGAGAGGTGTCATTATAGACTGAGTGATTTGGGGGGTGCGAGAGGCAGGAAACGATTAAATATTCAAACAATAACGCAGCCAGAAGAAATTACCTCGCTTTCTGCTTCAGAACATCAGTTTAAACCTTTAGCACGTCTGGAAATCAGACAGGAAGGGTGAAAGAATCTGTAGCGTGGTCACAACATCCACCTGAAAGTTCAGAAGGTGTCTGTAGTGATGAGGAAATAATATTTTCTGACAAAAGAGCATTATTCTGAGTAAAATAGACTTTTAGCTCAAATATTTTGCAACCCAAAGAGAAAGCACTTCAAATCTCTTCATCCATTTACAACAGCACCATAAACAGCAACGAGACTTATGTTGTAAATGCTGTTGTAAATATGTTGAACCCGGTGCAACAGTATTGACAGATTTTTTTATTTAAAGACCGAGCCATAGTTTTAGTTAAGCATGGTTTCATAAAAAAGTTTTTTTTTTCCAATTCCCTCTGTTGTACTGAAAACATACCAAACCGAGTTACCGAACCATCATTTTTGTGTACCATTACACCCCTAATAAACATATTTCTTTCAAAAAAATAAAGCATAAATAACAGTAATCTTTTCAGCTAAACTGAGTCATGGCGAGCAAAATTCTCTAAATGAGGGAATAATCATGCACATTTAACCCTTTAGACTGCTCTGTTGTATCAGATGCGATCCATTTCAGTTTGTTCGTTTTCATACCACGATTTCCACTAAAATGCAGGTTGTTTTTGCTCTAAAACCATAATAAATTAATATAGCATCTTCTTTGTTACATGAGGCTTTTAGAATCATTGTGTGATTTTATCTACTTTCTGGCAGTGGTGAATAATAGCAAGTTATTTTAGTTGCATTGTAGTAACTCTAGCTATAGCAAATGTGGTGTTTGTGCAGAAACTAGGGTTGCCATGGTAATGTTTTATAAGGGATGAACAAAGCTCTACATGTGTTCAGGCCGAGAAAATGTTGCTTAAAGGGACACTAATGTATACCTTCCGTTCCAGCTATCTATTTTGCACCTTGATTCTGATGGACACATTATCAGCACTTATGTGCTTTCTGCACACCCACATAGCCCTCACTGAGTCACACACACACACACACACACACACACACACACACACAATTACATTTAGACCAGATAGTATGTTAGAGCCATCTGGTGGACAGTATAATTAACTGCAAATGTTCTGTGTTCAGTTGTGTTATTTACTGTTTTAGCCAGTGTGCAGCTTTGGAATGCATTCATTTGACCCTTGAAGATGACTAATATTTTAAAAAGCAGTATTTCATAATTGGTGTTGAAGTAATGATCTGTTATATAGTCAATGATTAATACCTGACCCATTTTACCTCATAGCACATTCCACAAATAGTGTATACTTTGGTGTCAGTGACTCTTTTTTAAATCATTAGATCCATTTTGTGAGAAGCATTAGATAACTATCATCTAATATAGGCCCTACAGTTAATCTAGGATGCAAAGTAGCTAGCTAAATGTCTGAACCCACTCTGCATAAAATGTATATTTTTGCCTGTCCTGTGTCAGAGGTCTCGGCGTTCTTGACTATATACAACATTTAAAGAAATTGTTCATCTAAATAATGAAAATTTGCTGAAAATATGGTGGTCATCCATGATGTAGATGAATTTGTATTTTTTATCAGAATAGATTTGGATAAATTTAGCATTATATCACTAGCTCACCAATGGATGCTCTGCAGCAGTGGTATTCAAACCTGTCCTGGAGGACCCCCTGCCCTGCACATTTTGTATGTCTCCCTAATCAGACACACCCAATTTAGTTCTTGTAGTCTCTACTAATGAGCTGATGAGTGGAATCAGGTGTGTTAGATGAGGGAGACACACAAAATGTGCAGGGCAGGGGGTCCTCCAGGACAGGTTTGAAAACCCCTGCTCTGCAGTGAATGGGTGCCACCAAAGTCCAAACAGTTGATAAAAGCATCACAATAATCCACATAAATCTTTTGACTTAAAAACACTGCTTCTGGCCAAAATACTAGTCCATAATCCATCTGTATTTATCAGTTGTTTGAACACTCATTCTGACGGCACCCATTCACTGCAGAGGATCCATTGGTGAGCAAGTGATGTAATGCTAAATTTATCCAAATCTATTCCCATGAAGAAACAAACTCATCTACATGCTGGATGGCCTGAGGGTGGGTAAATTTTCAGCAAATTTTTATTTTTGGGTGAACTGTTTTTTTTTTTTTTTTAATGTCATACAACCACTTATTGAACCACTGATTATTTTCACATATGTCACATATTTTCACATTTCACATCTATTGAATTAATATTCGGTTGTTTGTAAATTCAGAAAAAAATATTATTATTCTTTTAACCAGAAATGTTATATGCTGCATCCAATATTTTGTGAACAATTCTGTTGTGGTTTTCCCCCCCCCCCCCCCCCATTACAAAAAGGTAACTGAAAGAAGGAACGTTATTTGGATTCTTCCAAATCATTATCATTCCATTCTTTTTATATTTTTACGCAAATTGTTGTATTGACTTAATTGTAAAATAAATAAATAACTAATATTTAATTTATGGGAAACATAATATTATCAATTAACTGCAAACCATCCCACAATATTAAATCTTATGCGAGAGTTAAACGGACTTATAAGAACGTCACCTGTCCGTTCCCACAATCCTTACTGACCTATCTGCCAGTAACCGGTTAAAAAGTTGTATCATAAAGGACTCCCACAATGCACTGCATCGTATCAACTGACAGTGTGCGGTGTGTTGTATACTGACCTAGGATTCCCCGCGACTTGAGGGAGTTTGATCATTTATACCACGCTGTAATCACTGCGTTGGACGCTCGCGTTGAGCTCGTGCACACCATGAGCGGTTTGAGGACCGTCCTGGCCTCGATCGGGATGATCGGGCTTGTCGGTGTGGGCTACGGCATGTGGGCCATAATTTCACCTGGAGAGGAGAGGAAAAGGGAAATGTTAAAGGTACTGAAACATTGCAATTTTATTAATGAGAAACATAAACCTATTTGATTAACTTACATAATCGTGGGGTTGCTTTCACGACTGTTGGCAAGTACTAACGACTCGTGTCATTGTTTGTAAACAATCAGTTTCAGAATGAATGTAGTCGTGCAGGGTTTCACACGATCTCTTATTAACTGTGGGGTTAACGAATTCAATTAAATAGGATCGTGTTTTATTACACACTGATTGTGATATTTACTCCCTCTGGTCACTTTTATGCCTCCTGATTAATAGCAGTGAGAAAACTACATTAGCAGTATCACATGTTGTTTTTGTCCTCATGATGGATCACACATCTGTGTAGAATATTATGAAAATAATATGATGTTTTCATATTGCAATGCAACAGATATTATAATGTAAAATTACATTAAAGTTGTGTCCTGATCCATCTCTTCTTCTATTTTTCCAGAATCTGCCAGAGGCCAACCCCGTCCGAATGGAGGAGACCAGAAAGAGAAATGCCCTCATGCTTCAAGTTTTAAAGGATGCTGCAGAGACGAATGACAACATTGCACGTGGATATGGAGGCCAGAAATGAAGGAGTGTGTTTGCACAAATATCAGACTTTCACATGCCACTAGCAATCTGTACATGCCTGGGAGTTAAAATATGAAGCCAGTGACTTAAGAATAAATGATCTTCAAATGCTCCATGTGATATGGTAATCATCACTTGATGGACACTACCATGAATGGCACGTTCTGTAAGATTTGCTATGCTTTTGTTTTCCTTGCTGGAAAAATTCATCTTAAAATGGTAGCTGTGTTGTGGACCTGGTTCAAAATAAACAAGCTGGCATGACCTGCTTTGTGGCTGGCGCGAAATGGACCACATTGTTTATTTATAAAAATGTGTATGGAGTTTGTATCGCAAATAAAACTTTAAACGTGTTTTGTGCGTTTTACTAATATTTAGCAATTTCTAATAAAGTACACGATGCATCAGTCTTGAATAAGCTAAATGATGAGCGTATCGCGTTTGCGCAATATTTGCACAGCGATGACTTCCACGAATGCAAAAGCAGCACTAACGCTAAACGCTTCCGGTGTTTAGGGTCACTGTGACACCGATATTTCTCACACTGGATCCTAAATCGCTCATAACGATGGAGTTGGTGGACAGTTTTCTGTATGGACGTTAATAATGTTACCAAATTATTTGAAAATTAGACAGCGTCACTTTTTAAAAACACCAGATACCAGTACAAAGGAGCTTTTGGCACTTGTGTCCGCTTGGATTTTACACACTTCAAACTAAACATGTTAAATCCACCGCCGCTACCGGAGCAGTCGAGTCCGGTCACACCGCAGGCGACTAAGAAAGCGCTGTTTGGGGACTGCTGGAGCTGCCGGGTCCTCTCGGGCGGTGGGCTGCTGGCCTCAGGGGGGTATGTGGGCATGCATGCGCAGAGAGCCATGCGTCTCGGCGGACCCGCGTCTATGGGCACAGTGGTTCAGATGATGTTTGCAGCAGGTGAGCTCGTTCATGTCCTCTCTGTTACGAGACATGAAATCAGAACTGACTCTGATCTGTTCTCTCCACAGGTTTGGCTGCCTGGGGCATGGTGGTGATCTTTGATCCAGTGGGGAAGAAGACAAGAATTGCATAGCTTTGAATTTGGTCTTCCTCTGTTGACATGGACTTTTTAATGAATCACCAGAGCGACACTGGCAGAGTTATTAAATTCAAATAATTATGAGCATGTAATGACACGTGATTCAAAAATATTTCATTAAATGTTTTTATTTGCAACTTACAAAACTTCTCTCTTTCATCAAAGTGATTGTTTTATTACATCATTGTTTTGACATACTTTTCAAATTATTGTAGCATATAAAGTGCCCAGAATAATTAGTTTTTATGAATCACTTGGCTTTTACATTTTTTTGCCCATCAGGAAAGTCCTACTAGTCAGCCAAAGTGAATTATTCAGGAATGCAGTGAACATTGACAGTCATTTTGAAGAGCAAATTATGAGTTTGCATTTGGTCCTTTCTTTTTGCCAAATGTTGGGACAACATTGACAAAGCGTCGGTTATACTGAATTCTTCTCTTTGCCCTGCCGGTCTTTTTCTTTTTCTTCTCCTGCTTGTCTACCTGGAATAATCATCAGTGAACAAAGTCAATAAACCAGCACATGCCCAAAATTATGTTTTTAAAATATTATGGGATATGAACATTGTTGAGATGTCTTTTACCTTGGGAGTTTGTCCTCTGACTTTGCCTGCTCTAGCCAGGGAACCATGGACTTTGCCTTTGGGTGGGAACAGGTTATATTTATGAAAACATTCAAACCAAGATAATGTATCATAAGGTAGCCAGTTAACAATTACTCAAAAAAAAAAGAGAATATTTCTAGTTGCTTCTGAGAGTCTGACTACTGTCAGCACAAATGAAGTATAATAATGTATGTAAAATTATTAAGTAAAATAATGTAATTCATCAGACCTTTCACCAATGGCATGATAAATAGTCACAGGTAGAGGATAGCAAAGTTGATCTTTACCTCCTAACAGCCTCGATGTGACCTGAAGAGTGTTGAACTCCTCAATCCCAGACTGACAAATCAGTGTCTCATCCTCCAGAGGAACCCCACAGAGAGAAATGATCTGATCATCACAAGCCAGGCCCTCCAAAGCTTCAATCTGAGCCTGAAAAAAAACAAACAATAAAATACATCATTTCCAAATCGTATTCAAATTTGTCTAAATTAACTATGTATAAAAATGTGGGCAATGAACCATTTGCAAAATTCAGAAAAAAGTACCTTGATTTGGGCAACAGTCTCTGAGCCATTCAGATGAATAGAGTGTAAAGTCTGGCCACGAACAAACAACTGCATGATGTTCAGTCGTCTTCTTCTTTAAATTTATTGGCGGTTGACAAACAACAAAATGGTGTATGATGTTCAGTCTTCATAAAACAGAATTAAAATATGTAATCCGCTTGACGGAATCGTTGCAAACAGCACAATATAAACAACATTATTATTTAAATATTAGAAGGACTTACCTAAATCGCTAGTGATACCAGATATGAACGCCAAACACGATATCAACATCAAGTCTGTGCAATGTTTACGCGATTCTAGAAGGTATTGGTCTGCGCATGCGTATTTTAATAAAGCCACATAAAAGTCCTCTGGACAGCTTCTAAAACACAGTTTGTAATATTGCGTTTAAATTTTATTTTTTTTTATATAGAATTGAACATAACATTGTTAAAATGCAGATTTTAGTCATCTTTGAAAATATTATCCTTACGTACTTTTCTTTTGTTGTCAATAAAGTTTTCTCACTCAAACCCATGACGTCATATATCCCCGTCCTTCCGCTCTCTCAGAGGAAAGAGAAATGTCCGCCTCCGTGAGAAGCATGTCTTTGACAGTCTGCCGAGCTGCGAGAGTTGCTTACAGAGCTTTTAATCCAGCCACACGTTCACTGAGTACTGGAGCTTGTTTAAGAGTTAGTATTACAGTCATTTTTTTTTTTTACCGTTTAATTTATCCAAGTAGTGTAAAAATCAGTGGTGCATCAGCTGTCGCAGTATAGATTTGCATCGGATGATTTGTTCTTGAAATGTTACGATCAACAAACAGTCATTCTAGCTTGATACTGAAACATAACTGAGTGATTTAACAAAACGGTTTGGTCTTATTTTAGACAGAAAACAACCCTGCTGAAGGATTAAGGGGCTTTATTGAATCCACAGAAGAGTTCAGGTTCGTGGAGAGACTTGTTCCTTCTTCACGCATCCCAGCTCCACCTAAACATGAAGGTCCTGCACCGTCAGGATGGATCCCACCATCAGGTGAACGCACTTGTATTTTTGCCTTCCATGGAAAAATGCATGTAATCATAATATTGGTGCCTTAGCTTTAAAGAATGGATGCGGGTTAATCTTTGATGTCAGGAAAGCATTTTGTGAGATTCTCATTCATGGAGTTCTATTTTCATTGTCATTAATTATACAGAGACGCCACCTTCACTGCCTTACATGATCCGTCGCTCCAGAATGCACAATGTGCCAGTGTACTCGGACATCAAGCATGGGAATCAGCACAGCACTCTGCTCAGAAAGATTGAGGGAGACATATGGGTGAGTGTAATGAACAGACCTGTTTAGAAGCACAATGTGTAATATATTAGCCCTATTCTTTTATTAACTGATTATTTCAATTATTTCTAGGCCCTGAATAAGGATGTTAAGGAATTCTTGCTGGGGGTCACAGGCAAAGAGCCTCCAACACAGGTCAATGAAGTGACCGGGACCATCAGAATTAAAGGGCAGTTTGATATAGAGCTGAAGGACTGGCTATTGAAGAAGGGGTTTTAAATTTGGCGTGGGCACAGCTAATGACCTGAACTGCAATACAAAGACTGAGAGGAAATGTATAATAGTGTTCTCTCCTCCTTAAACAGGTGGACAAACTGTAAATTATCATTAGTGTACCATTTAATACCTGTATTAAAGAATTTTTGATTACAGCAAACATGTTTCCATGTTGTCCCTGTTGTTTAGGATTGAAATAAATGTAAGGTATTCACTAAATCCTATTTGCAATACTTTTATCTGAAAAAAGGCATAATATAAATCTATGTCTAATTATACATGCACTTTTGTTCAAATGCAAACATCACACAATTATGCATACAGTAATAAAACAAAAAATAAACCATATTTCATTTTTTTAATAAAAATAACTGGTTTCATGGTAGTTCTTGCAGGAAATACGGTTTATATTTACACGTTTTTTACATTTCTGTCAATTATGACTATCCATCTATCATGCGCAAATATTGCGCAGTCTTGACGCATGAAGAGCAAGGGGACGAATGCGTCATCATGTTGCGACGAGCAACGTTATTCTAACGTGACGCTTTAGTATGAAAGCATAGTATGAAGAAATATCTGCTAATTTTTAATATATTTGTACATGTGTGGAAACAAAGTGCGCATACACAGAATTCTGTCAGGTAAGATAAACACTAAAACGTTTATTAGGAGAGATGTTGATGTGTAATTGATTTAAAGCTTATTAAAAGTTATTATTCTTTTGTGAAGAGTTAGACTTTTATCAACATTAGACTTAATTATTAAAAAGATGACTTTTTTCTTTTAATTGCAGATCTGAACATTAATACCAATGCAATATACATCGGCAAATTAGCTGCTCATGGATCCTGTTGTTAGACGTAAAATCCCTGCGTGCGTTCGTTCGTTACTCACTGATATTGCACCGAAGGAGGAGGAGCACCTCAGCGACTGGCCTGAAACTGACTCTGAATCAATTACCACCAAAGATGGGATCGCGCTCCCCCAAAGAGGGACTTCTGAAGCTCTTCTGACACCTGCTGATGGGACAGAGGGTGGAACTACTGCATCAGCAGTCAAACCATGTGGGCTTTGCTTATTCAAACCCTCCTGTTACACTTGCCCGAGGTGTAACGTCCCATATTGCGGCTTGGCTTGTTACAGGAGTCAAAATCACTCTTCATGCTCAGAGGAGTTTTACAAAGAGTCTGTGCTGCAGGAACTGAAATCCCAAGGGGTCTCAGATGAGGAGGGGAAAAGCAAGATGCAGGAAATTCTGCTCCGGCTCAGACAGAGTGCAGAGACCGAGGGAGGAATGGAGAATTTACTAAGGAACCTGGGAGAGGATGAAGCTAGTGTGACCGAAAAAGACGCACATGCTTTGGAGCTGCTTTCTCGGTTAGCAGAGATTCAATCTAGTGGGGATGAAACAAGTCATGAGGCACAAGAAATACTAGGAACACTCAGAGATATTGAAGATGGGAGTGATGAAGAGGAAGCTGATTTAGCTGAAAAGTTGTCAGGCCTGGATATTGACTCTCTTTCAGAGGAAGAACTGTGGTCGTTGTTGTCAGCCCATGAAAAGGAGAAATTTGAGAGTCTGGTGAGAGAAGGTGGCATTGGTGGACTTCTTGTCCTGTGGAGCCCCTGGTGGGAACGGCACGAGAAAGATACTAAAGCACTTATCAAGGAACTTCAGTCTGAGAATGATGAAGTAGTGCAAAATGTGAATGTTAAAAAAGTCAGTAGCAATAAAGTAAAATCGGACAAATCACTAAAAAGCTCAATCCCTCCAATAAGTGGCAAAATTGCTCCTCTTCACACACTATCTTCAAACCCATCTCCTCTAGTACGGTACAACCTGATCAATGCTCTTTATGGATACACTTTCTCGCTGTGTCTCTATAATGGAGACATCTCAGAGACATTGCTGGAGTTCTGTCAGGCGGTGCTTGCCATCTCAGAGGGTTTGGGTGCCGGACGGGTCTTCAACTCCGTCTCTGAGGCTCTTGATGCTGGAATGAGAGCTGTATCTGCAGGAGGATACTTTGATCGCGAGGACCCTTTAGCTTCACTTCGAGCTGTGGAAGCAGTGGCTCATATTCTGACTGGAGAGAGCAGAGAGGATGCTGTGGGATATTCGCTATCCGCTCTGTCCCAGCTGCGCACAGCTTTGAGCAAGGCAAAGGCTTCTATTCCTAAGGAAGACGAGCAGATGAGGCGGATGTATTTTCAAGCTGGAAAGAAGTGCGAGTTTTTTCAGTCTTGGGTGAAAGAGAATTCCAAAGTTTTGAGGAGTCTTGCAGGATGTGTGTGGATGGACTATGAGAGAAGGGAGGTGGAGAGGATGAGACTAGAGGGAGAGAAGAAATGTTTGGAAAAGAGACGGGAAAAAAGTAAAGGAGCTTTGATAGAAGAAATTGAGTGATTGTGTTGTATGTATTTGTAAATGAAGTAATCATTTAAAATAAAATCATACAGGTATACAGGTTGTGTCTGAAGAATTAAAACATTTGTTGAGCCTTTAAATGTCATTAATGCTGCAGTCCACACTTGAAGATTGTACTGAACACTGATGATAATAAAAATGTTTTTAATAATACAATACAATATATTTTTCATTTTTGCTGCTTGCTCACAACAACCTGTCAGTCTTAATAAACGTACGGGATTATTCTGTAGGGCACTCGTCTGCAGTACGTGTCCCAGGCCAGTCCGTATTTGGCTCTGCATTGTTTCTCATCTCTGGCCTCTCGGTGGATGAGCAGAATGGTGAAATATATGACATAGAAGTAAGGCAGAATATGTGACATTCCTACGAAAAAAAGTTGGAATAAATGATTAAATTATACTCCAATTATGATTTGATGACTTGAAGAAAAATATCAGTTTGAAAATCATTAACAGTTTGATGATTTGCCCAGGGTTCCCGCAGATCCTTAAAAAGTATTAAATTGTTGGGGTTTTTTAAGATTATAAGTCTGTAAAAAGTCTTATTTTTAGTATTTAATTAGCTTTATAAGTTTTTATTATTCTTTGTTTGTGGATTTGCTTGACATTTACAACAGCGTACAACATGCTGTCTCCTGCACGCAAAAAGAAAGAAAAAGGAGTAGCTAATGGGTAAAACGAAGTTCATTCTATGTGTGTAATTATTGTTTTAACGATGTTCTTTTAACTGACATTGAGTTTGTCACCCATGCTTTCACTGTGTGATGTATCCACTTATATGCCCCCAAAATTCAAGGTACAGTTTTTCTCTTATATTTATATCATATGATATAATTATATCACAATATCACAGGAGCAAGATTGCTGTTTTTTTCCCATTTTAGCAAAATCTATTTTTTACAACAGTTAAATAAGTTAACCTTGTAAGTTCCATTTTAGACATAATATTGTCAATATTGACACTGCTGGATACTCGGTGGTCGAACGTTCCATTAATTGTCCGATTTGAAAAGGTCCAATGATAACAACTTACAGTGCAACCGCAGCTGCACAGATGTGTTAATGTCGTGTGAAGGCATCTCCACAACATTATGAAAAATACCACTGTATTTAAAGGATACAACTGGAAGTAAACGGTAAGATTTGCACGTTTCATTTTTAAAATACGTGCCAAGTCAGACAATTGTATTTACACTGCAATAAATATAGGCCTATCTGTTTCCACTAAAAATAGCCAGTGTAAAAGAATGAGATCAACTTTATTCTTTATAACTTTATTCTAAAATATTTATTTTAAACAGTTTTGTTTTTTTATGAATATTTTGATATATTTATTCTAAAACATAACAAGGATATTGGATGACTTTTAACAATGTTTGGCACAAATGGCATTTATAGTCCGTATCTCATATTTCCTTAATGTCTTGTACCTTTGACGGTGTTAAACATGGTGTCACGTGGATGGGAATATGCATGGAAATGATATGCAGATGAGGTTATGCATAGTAAAACTTGGCGTTGTAAGCTCTATATATGGTGATTTCGGGGAGGAGTCGGTATGGAGATGCACGTATGCACAATCTTTCCCTAACTGGGATTTATAAAGGGATTTTTGCGCAGGTTCCGGCGTACGCATGGTTTTATAAATCTGAAAAATTTTGTGCATACACAAAATCGAGCTTTTGTGCCTACATACACTTTTAGGATGAAATCTATGGAGAGTTTTATAAATGAAGCCCCTGGCAACCCTGGTCTGCGTAAAAATCATTACCATGCAGGAGTGCTAAAGGAATGATAACTATGCAACTGAAATGAGGGGAATCAGTTCAAATAATTTGCCTATAACTTACCACAAGGCAGGGACCACGCCAGAGCCATGAGAAGGTCCCCTAGGTAGTTTGGATGCCTGACAAACCCCCACCACCCTGAAACCAAGAGACGCTTTCCTGTTGCAGTGGCGATAGTTTCCAGGTCTACAAGTGAAAAGAAAGGATGAGAAAATTCCTCATTTATGCTAGTCTGGAAGCCATAATTTGGTCTCCAGTTAGAAATTCACCCTTTTCTTCATTTTAGATTCTAATAAACTATGTTCACTAAATAAACAATGTTCACTACATACAAACTTAAAGTTGGTAGCATATCAAAAGACACGTGACTACTAACGTGATACACTTTTATGTGTAGGGTCTCTTCTGAACTGATTTTTCTGAGAGTTGGACTTCCGGAAAATGTAATAACCAATTCCTGCGAAAGATTAAATATAGGAGAGTTAGGTAACATTAAACATTCAGATTGCTGCAAAACAGGCTGCAGATTACCATTTAGAAGAATAATCCCTGCTGCTCCGAGAGTACTAAGTGACTGTGGGTGCACAACCAGAAACATGGCCTGAAGACCATACGTGAAGGGAACCCAGGCCAGGTCGCCAAACGCCAACATAAACCCAAATCCATCATGCACAATGTCCATAGTAGTAAGCACAGCCTCCTGCAGACACAAGGAAAATGGTTATGTCGTGTGTATTTGGGGCTCAGTCTATATTAATATATGTATGTATATATTTACAGAATAGACTAGTTTTCTCATACTTCATTCCACAGAGCATCTGTCACATAGAGGAGCTGGAAGCAATTGACAAGCAGCATGGCAAGAGATGGAGAGCCTCTCAGCTCTACTTCTTTCATTAACATTCCCAGGTTTATTACCACCTGAAAAACAACAACGCAAAAGAGAGAAAGTGGGTAAAAATACTTTGGTGTTTCAAATCAGATATTGGCATATTAGAATGATTTCTGAAGGATCATGTGACACTGAAGACTGGAGTAATGATGCTGAAAATTCTGCTTTTTATCACAGGAACAAATTACATTTTAAAATGTAATGTTTAAAATAGAAAACAGTTATTTTAGATTGTAATAATATTTGACAACATTACTGTTTAACCGTACCAACCCCAAACTTTTAAAAAATAGCGCATATATTTACACACATATTTACATGTTCTTGTAAACATCTGTTGAGACTCTTACCCAGCCTATTAATCCAGGTCTTAGTTCACAGAAATATTTCAAATCGAAGTCTCCAATCCGAGGGTTGAGCTCTCGGCCCATGAAGAAGTCATACAGAGGATTTCCTACAAATCACAATGTAACTGCATTGACAGATACTTCAAAGAGACTTCAAAGTAGAAGCATATCTGGAATATCTGACAATAACTGTAAATGATCCGTAAATATCAGGACTTATTATCTAACCTGTGTTTCCTCCAAGTGATAATGCATGCTGAGGTGCCCAGAAAGAGCGGATATACAGGTACATAGACAGCAGGTAGGACACACCGATGGCACATACAGCCAGAGGCAAAATCAGCTCAAACAGATACCCGAATGGCATTCCCATCCAAAGACATACTAGCAACAGGATAGCAGTAATGCTCAGGGCATGGAAACCTAAGAAATAAAGATGTAAAAATCAGGTCACAATCATATCTACAAATATAAACATATACACTACCTTTCAAAAGGCTTAGAGAGGTTTTAGTTTAATATTAAGCAGCACAACTGTTTTCGACATTGATAATGACAAGATATGTTTCTTGAGCACCAAATCTGCATATCAGAATGATTTCTGAAGGATCATGTGACACTGAAGACTGGCGTTAATGGCTGCTAAAAACTAATCTTTGTCATAAGAGGAATAAATTACATTTTAAAATTGATTCAGATGGAAAAGTTAATTTAAATTGTAATAATATTTCACAATATTACTGTTTTTACTGTATTTTTGATCAAATAAATGCGGCCTTAGTAAAAATAAGAAACTTCCTTCCAAATCTTATTAGCCCCAAATTTTTTAACGGAAGTGTACATGTATTTATATTTTCTCCTGATAATTTGAGATCATGAATATTTAAATTATGCAATCAAGCTTATTATTTTTCTTTAGAACTGTACTAAATATATATATATATATATATATATATATATATATTTTTTTTTTTTTTTTTAATTAACCTTCACATTTTTTGTAAAAATGCAGTCTTGAATTATGAAACTATGCTAAACTAAAGAAATGAAGCACTTTCCAGATATAAGGGGAAACTAGAGTTTACTGACAAATGGAATTTGAACTCTACGTACTTTGTATATAATAGGTGGTAAAACCAAGGACAAGAGGTCAAAGATTATCGTGTCAACAAAAACCATGCTGTTTAATTTGTGTCAGAGACATTAAATGTATTATTAGCATTATTTGAATAACATTATAAACAGGTAGACAGCATATATTACCATTAATGGGATATTTCAGTCTGGATCCATCTCTGAGGACCAATCCTTCAGAAACCTGTTAACAAATAAATCAGTTAAATATCTGACATACTCTCTTCAGAAAATAACCTCATTTGTCTTTCAAAGAAACAAATGATACATTATCTCACCTTCCCTATGGGCAGTAGATAGAGAAAACTCTGTAGGGTGATCCAGCCTACAATCAGAACGGCGGCCAAAGGGTCCCATAAGTGTGCTGCGGGGGGTAAAGGAGGAGGCCACTGCAGGACACTGGCTGCTGGAGACCGACACACACTCAGCAGGTACAGAACCGTCAGAGGCAGGAACACAGGGATGCAGGTGGCACCTGGACAGGTGAGGTGGACAAATGAAGTCAAATGGCACAAAAGCCACATATAGTCACACAGTGACACGTACACAAACATATGCATATATACAACAAATAGTAGCTCACCAAGAGAACCTCCAAATTCCCTTTCAGCTGAATGTATTGCTTTGTGCTTGTTAGGCTTCATTTTGCCTGTTTAGGAGAAAAGATAAGGCCTTAGCATGGTTGGCAAAACAAATATAGTATACAAGAATAGTGTATTATTTAAATTTCAGTGCGTTTGTTAAATGCAGTTGTTGTATACGCGTTTGTAACGTCATGATTATTTTCAGATTTCATCGAATCAACCAAATAACCCTGTAGTAACTTATTAATACATAAAATATATATATATACCGTATTTTTCTCTTACCTCTGTTTCCCAGAAACTTACTGTTGTATTGTATAGAAACCGCTAATCATCACTGTAGATGCCTGAGGAGGTGACGCCTGTGCTCAGAACACGCTGTTTGCCTTCACGCCATCTGACCAATCAGCGCGTACCGCTGCCATCAGAAGAGTGGGGAGAGACAACCAGGGAACCAATCAGAATCAGAGACGAGCGGATGAACCCGCCCCTAATGTTTTCCTGACCAATGGCGATAGCGCCTGTTCTGGCTTCATATTATAGTGCATTCAATAACAACAGAGGAAGGATGCGAATTTTTCCTCCCAAGAAACTGGGACGCAAAGTTTTTCCTTTATGTACGTTATGTTTATTAAATATACACTATCCAGTTAATGCAGATTGAACAGCCTTCACAGCCAATGAATACAGAAAGCAACAAAAAAAGACAATTTTCAAACGTGCTAGAACATTTTACCTACAGAGATTAGAGTTATTTAATAAACTGGTTATCGTTTACGTTCATAGCATGTTGTGTTAATTTTGGGACTTTGACAAGAGACAATATTTCAGCTTTTAGCACCCAATGTCCACACACTCATAGCCTTGAATCAAATAAAGGTCAAAAAAGCGTTGTGATCTCAATCCAGCTATAATAGGGTTCAATCTGAGCTCTCTGACCTTATATTAATTGTACAAGTGACTTCACTGAAATTGATACTCCATCAGTTACATACAATAACTGCAAATATAAGTATTAGTATTGTCCAACAGTTGTGTTCAGTTTCAGTTATGTGCAAACTTGTTTGCCTATTTAAGGAAAAACACCCACTCTACCCCCTCTCACAGATGACCTCAATGACACTTTGCTCCATTGGAGACGGATCCAGGCAACGATGGGCGGCACTACCCACAATCTCATCCAACAGGAAGTGCACTAGGTTCTCATCAGACACAAACCGCCACAGGTACATCTGCAAGTAGTGGCAGTCCACCTGGATTTGCTGCAGTCCGTATCTGCCGAAGGTACGGAGACGGACACATTCGAGGAATGTCTTCAGACTTATCTTAATGATGCCAGTTAGCACAGAGACCTAGGATAAGATAGAAAACTGGTCATACAGACTGAAAAAACTTAAATATTAAAATTAGCATTGGTGAGTTTTTTTAAACGACAGAACCAATAGTTAGTTAACATCATCTTGTTTTCTACCTTGTTGAACTCCACTGGGCTAAAGATATCGATCCTCTCAGAAAATAGCTTGTGAATGTTACTGAGCAAGTTTGTGTCCATTGGAGCACTGGAACAAAAAACAATTATAAACAATATCCTCTGTGTGACTGTGTGTATTCCATTACACTTTTACAGAACTAAGACATGTGATCAGCTAAAGAAAAAAATAAGGAAAACAATGGTAATAATAATAATGCTAATAATAAATAATCTAAATATTATGTTTATATTATTTAAATTGTAAAAAATAAAACAAATCAATAAAGAAATATATTATTGCAACAATAAAACTGTAAAAATACAAGTATTTAATAATAATAATAATATAAACTACAATATTATAGTAATTATTTTATTATGTTTATATTATTTAAATTGTAAAAAATAAAACAAATCAATAAAGAAATATATTATTGCAACAATAAAACTGTAAAAATACAAGTATTTA
>JAFVLL020032143.1:53730-114159 GCA_021397915.2 Tor tambroides | reverse complement strand
TTGTTGTTGTCTCGTCTCCCCTCAGACGCGCTGCAATGGCGATCTTGCGCGCAATTCTCATAACACCCACAAGATGGCGGCATTTATCGGTGAATCCGATATTACAAAACCGATATCCGATTATGGTAAAATGCTTAAATATCGGGGAAAATATCGGTAAATCGATATATCGGTCGATCTCTACTATAGACTTACTAGGGTGTTCTGGGTTACTAGATAAACAGATTAACTAGTTCTGTTTTACTAGATCTAGATCTGTAGATTTACTAGGGTGTTCTGGGTTACCAGACAAATTTACTAGATTTGATTTAATAGATCTGTAGATTTACTGTTTTGTTTTGGGCCACTAGGCACACAAATTGATTAGCTGTGATTTACTAGTTCTCAATCTGTGGATTCACTAGGGTGTTCTGGGTTACCAGACAGAAATTTCCAGTTGAATCCTAAGTTATAACCAACCATCCTCAACTTTCTTTTAAAGTAGCACTTATAGTACTATGGTAGAGTGATTGCATGAGATTGTAATACTATGATACTTTGATGATTACCATGGATTTCCATGGTATTTTTTGATAATTTAAAATAACTATAGTATAACCATGGTACATATCCAAAACACAACAGTGCTACTGTACAATGGTCAGGTGTATGTTTACATCTACAATATAAGCTTTCTAAAATCACACAGCAAGAAACAATTTACAGAACACACAAAGATATAAATACTTTGATAATTACACAGAGATACCCTGCTTAAGCACTTCTTAATCATATTTGTCTTATGCGTGTCTGCTGAGAGCAGCTGTCGTGGCCCGCCGGCCAAGAATAGTTCAGATTAAGTTGACTGTTGGTTTGATTCTCACTGTACTAAATGTGCATTAAGGCTGAGATCAGATTTTTGTAAATCATTTTGATGGACGGGTTTGTGAAAGTTCACTTTGCTTGAGTCAGATTGTTTGGCCCAAGCAGCTAAAACACATCAAGATTGACCTGTCAAAGCCTTTCTGGATGTTTGGGTGGAGTAGATTAAATGGTTAAAAGCCTGTCAACCAGGCTTAACTAGGTTTTGAGATCGAACTGTGAAGTTTTTTTCGACAGATTTTCTTCTTACGGAATCCTGAACTTGAACATGAGACATCCGAGGATGAGTCTCTGTGCTGAATGTACACTGTACAGAAGTGGCATTTGGGTAACATCTGTAACACAGACTGTTTAATGGACTAGTTTGAGGTTTAAAGTGTGGCATTTCTGCAATACAGTATACAGTATATGACAACCATATTGCCCCGCCCCAACATTTCTGTGTCTTCATCACACTGTACACCACTGTAAAGGGCCTCCTTGTCTTGATATTTATGTAAGCATGTGGGTGTGTTTTTGTGCATGTGTGTTTGTGGCTGTGTACTTCATACTTTCTGTTTCCTGCAATATGAATTCACTGCGATGACGGTTCTTCTCATCGCCGGGTCTCACTCCCTGTTGTGATGCTTTCCATTCATTTATCCAGTTTCTTTCAAGTTATTTATTGTCGCCCATTAGGTAAACTGCTCATTTTTGTTTATGTGATGGAGTTGAACTTATTTAGGTTACTGAAATGAAATACAAGCTATAGACTATAAACTAGACTTATACATGCTATTGTTGCTTTATATAGTTTGTAAATGCGTAGATTTCTCTATGCACAGATGACCTACTACATTTGTTTGCGTAGTAAACAACAGCCAAAGCACACTGTACTGGAAACTGTATCCCATAATGCAATTCAACTGACCTACCATTTCCAGTGTAATCGACGAACCAGAAGTAAAATCAACCTGTTTGAGCCTTTGTATGAGATGAAGATAAGTTCTAGACTCAAAGCCCATTCACACCAAGAACGATAACTATGTTAGCATCCATACAATGTACAATATAACATTCTGTTTATTATAAATAAAAAGCATGCTGCAGTTTCTTTTGTCATTTGCCACTTTAAATGCTCAAGCTCTCTGAATTCAGATGGATTTTGCTTGGCTGTCAAATGTTTTTATTGTTCATCATCTAGAAAAGAATCATTCTGAAAGTGATTTCAGTGATATTTTGATTTTGTGTATTGTGATAGTTGAGATATGGGCTTCCCTGTTCTCATAGAAATAGAATAACTATAGTTATAGCTATTACTGTTTTAATTAGCTATAACTTTATAGTTATAGTGTTCGGTATAGCTATTGTCCTTGGTGTAAGTGGGCCTTTAGATCTGAAAGTTCAGATTTGAGCCATGCTGAGCATGCCATGAAGATGTGGTTGGTTAAACTGAATGCTGGAGAAAAAGGTCAGCCGTTATCTTGATGTTACACAAACCACGCGCTTTTCCATTGCACTATAAGAGGAAAGATAGCAGGGCATTAGTGGTCGAGCCGTCAGGAGATCTCTCTCCCTGTTGTGTGTCTCAGAGCGGCTTTTGTAGTCGCTGGCCGATTGGCTTCAGCTGTGGCCGGTCTGCCGGTGATGATGGTGCACAGGTGTCCCTCCTTCGTTTCCAGGGCGACGCTGATGAGCGCTCGGGACACGCGTCACAATATGTATGTATATATATATATATATATATATATAATTAAATTGTTAATGTTTAATGAATTAAATTGCTTAGATATTCTTAATTAAATATAATTTAACCATAAAAAATGTACTCATGTTTTTGCAAACAGTGATTTTAGGATGCACAAAATGTTGGGGTTTAATTTTGATCCAGATTGGAGTTAATAACTGGGAATTATAGGGATAATCTGATATTCTGATTGGCCAATATTTCAGATGTTTCCTTGGGTAACACATCCTGTAGTTCACTTTGGTTAACATGTCCTGTGGTTCATTTTGGGTCACATGTCCTGTGGTGTGTAATGAAACTCCACTAGCATCTCAGTTCATCAGAGTTAATCAGAAACATGGGTTTTTAATATTTGCATCAACTGATCGATCTCATCAGATCTTTCTCTGAAAAACCACTAGTTATGACTCATGAGGGAAAAAAAACAAATTCTGTGTGTCCGAACCTTTGATGCATGTGTATTGCTCTGCTCAGGATGTTTAAATCAACATCTGCAGTGCTAAATATGTGAGTTCATCCTTATATCTGCCACTGGCATTTCTAAATCACGTTTAAGCAATCGTTTATTTCAACATCCTGTGTTTCTGCTTTTGTGAACTCTAGCATGAGCCTCACATCTATACTCTCCACCAACGCCCCACTTACTGCCAGATTGCGCATTTTGCTTAGTGGACTAGTTAATTGACTCAGCGCTTTGAATAATTCATCTTTCTCTCTGGTGAGTCACGTTTCTACCGCTGGCTGTGATGTGATGGAGGCTCTTTTCAACTAGAGGTTGCTCTGACTCATTTTAACTAGTCAACTAGTTGTTCAGAAAAGTCATTGTCTCGTTGACGGCTCAATGTTTAATTTATGTAAATGATATAAGAATTTGTGTGCAGCTTTACCAGTGTTTGATGTTAACTTAAGTTTCTATACTCCAAATTAATGTACTTTTGAACATTTTTGAAAACAAATTCACTGTTTTTTCTTGCATAATTCCAAAATGCGTGGCTCTTACAAGTCGCTATGCCAAGGTATTGTCACTGGGAGTCAGTTTGTGGTCAGAAGAACCGATTGTCGTACAGATTTTGCCGCCATACTGTGTATACTGTGTTTACACCACAGCTGCACAGCCCTCATATGAAATCACCTGACAGGCATGTAAATGTGTTTGTACATGTTTGTTTGGCTGTTTATTCTCACTTCTGCAGTTTTTATCCTGGCTTCTGGAAGAATGTGGAACTCAAAATTCTCCTCATGATGTTCATCATAAAAGCAAAGACCAAATTAGATCAGTCACTCACAATTATGACCGGAAATAACATTACACAACAGTCATCCTCTGTAAGAACGGGGTCATACGGCAGACTCGCTTCTCATAGCTGTCACCATCACGGGGCACAAATTAACTGGATTTACAAACTTATCTACCGAAAAGTAGATTTAGGCAATTTATACAACTTACAGATCACTGAATATTAGGGATGCATAGCCAAATCATTGAATTTTATTTATTCAATTGCAATTTTGGCTTTCAACGTTCATGACAAGTAGATAATTAATATATATATTTTTATATATATATATATATATATATATATATATATATATTTTTTTTAATATATATTTATCGTATGTGTAATTATATGAATATATAAAATAATCTTGAATTATATATATATATATATATTTATTTATTTATTTATTTATTTATTTTTCTCCAGTTGAGCTAAAGTACAAGGAAATCTCATTTAAAAAGACTTTTTATTTTTTATTTTTTAGAAATAACCTTTCAATAAATGCATGGTTTTTTCAAAGTCAGCGAGTAATCCTGATCTCAGTATTGACCAAAATCATGATTATGATTTAAGTATGTTCCCAATGGAACATACTTAAAGGTGCAGTTGGAGATCTCAGAAAATGCTAACTACTGAAAGCGAACGTCCCACCCTCCCTGCAATCGCCGTCCAAAGCCACGCCCCCTGAACGCACATATTCTCACAGACCAGAATACCAGAAATAACGGTTCCTAATTCCAGTTCTCGCGCCCCCCGCACTGCAAATTTCATATGTATCTCTTATCACGTACAACGTTTGTTCAATTCGACCATAAGTCATATAAGTGCCCTGCGAAGTGGACACCACAAGAGATTCTGCCATGATTCCAGTTCGAAGCAAGCGTATATGTTCCATACGAAGGGCATTAAAGTGTGCGAGACGTAAATTTAAATAGTATTTATTCACAGAGGTATATTATGTCACAATTCACACTTCTCTAGTAAGTTTTGTCTGTGTGTGAAGATGCTGCGCAGCGCAAATCCGTGAACACTGTTCCGAAGTGAAGTAAACTTCAAAGGATTTCCCTTGCTCAGGGTGTAGGGAGCAATCGTATCTGTATCTGTCTGCGCGAACAGGGTGCGCAGATATATGCAAATACATACGTTGACAGGCAGGTAGGAAAGCCAATTAAAATGCTCGGACCGAGCGTTTTGATTGGACGAACATTTCTTGGTCCTGTGCCTTCCACAAAATATATAAATACATATGAATACATTTATACCACTTAACTTAATGATTGCTATCGGGATGTGAAGAGACTTTCAACCAGAATAACAAAAAATGTTTCTGAAGACAATCACCTATTGCACCTTTAATTTTAGTGCAAAAATATGATGTTTACATTTCTTAACTGTTTTACTGTACATGCAAACTAAGGGCTGAGTTGTTTTCTACATGCTGTTGATGGAGCTTTAACTTTTCTCCTAATGTTTTGATCAGATCTGTACAGTCTGAGTTCATGTACAAAACACCGCAAGCAAAAACAAGATCTGCTTTTTGACCTTTTTTGCAACAGCAGAAGGAAAATGACACTTCTGCAAATTCACCGTAGTTATTCTGCGACAGGCTCAAGTTAACCATCCTGACGCTAACATGTTTGACTTCCTGTGCTGCATGCGTGTCTGAGCGATGGAAATGGGGTGAGAACGTGTTAATTAGATGCTGCCCAGTTTTCCTGCCAGGCTCACAAAAACATATGATCCGCGGCAGTCTCTCGAGTAATGAACTAGTGCTAAAATGACTCAAAACCAGATAATGAACTGAGAAAAACACCAAAAAGGCTGCATTTGAAGTCTTGAACATCAAATGTAATATGTGCAATTGAGTATAAATTAGGGCCATGTGAAAATATTGTTCAGAGCTCGAAATGAACTTTTTTACTTGGTAGCAGTGGTGCTCCCAACTTCAAAAAGTTACTGTAGGAGCACCAACAAAAATTAAGGAGCACCACAAATGCCAATTGAGTGGAACGACCAGCAGCATACTGACAAGCGAAAGCTTCAACAGTCAAACCTGATCCTGAATTGTTTACCACACACTTGTCCTGGCATTTGTTGTTAGTGATGCACCGATCTTGATTTTTTTTATTCTGATTGCAGATGTTTTACAAGCAAATGGGCTGATTCCACAATGGGTTTTTAAAAAATATTTATGTTTTTAAGCAACAGACAAGAAAGAAGGAATGTGAGTGCATGAACAAGATGTTTATTTGCTGTAAGTGGAAGCAAATTAGATTCTTCACAAGCTTTAAATCAAAATACAACTTTACGCATAGTGCCAGTGTACGCTTTAATTAAATTAGATTATATATAATAAATCATAATTTGTTTGAGAAAGTACCACAGTGTGTCTGTGCATCAAATGTATTTCCATTAATATCATCAGTGTCCATCCACTCCAGTTCCTCTGATATCAGCCCTGCTGTTTTCATGTTTTGTGGAGTTCACTAGAGGGGCAAACAGAGCTGACAGGAAACACAACCCGTTCCTGTAAATGCTACTTTTTTCCCCCTTGTGTATCCAATGAGACTGTAATTGGTGTTTTATTGAGAAGCCCAGCTCTTTGGTCACATGAAATTTAGGATATTAAACACTGCAAATAAAACTTGAGAAGGGCAGCAGAGTCTGAATCATTATAGTCACAAGACTATTGCTGCATCCAAAGTCAAATACTGGATAGTAGGTTCTACATTTGATTTAAAACTTGTTTTGTGACCATAAAAAATACTGTGCATTCTATGTAGTATGAATGAAATTTGCACGTACTACATAACCATAGTCTGTGGTTTATTGGTGTATATTTTAATGCTCTCATTTTTGTAGATTTATTTGTCTAGATTAGGCTGGTTAGCTTTAGTAGTCAGGACCTGCTGCTAGATGCAAGTGCTTGTTTTGATGGGCTCTTAGAAGTGTTAAAAGTGCATTTTCCTGTCTGTTATTTTTAATGTCACAGCTCATGATAGTCACTGTAGTGAGGGTTTTTGTAACCACAGACTGTGTTTGTTCTGGTGGAGAGCCATTTAGTGTTGACTTCATTTTCCTGCATCTCCAGAGTGATTTGTCACATGACATCTACAGCTCAGGTGATTGGTTCAGAAACCTGTATGTGGAGCTGAGTGCCAATAAGCAAAGATCAGTGGCTGTAAAAGATCCCTGTGAGCAGAGGAACATTGCATCCCATGATCTGTTTGTTCAGTCAGATTGAACCTTGTTTTGATTCTGCATAAACTTCTCTCTCTTAAACTAGTTAGAGCTGCATCCTCCTTGCTTTCCTGTTTCTCTGTCCTTCTGTTTAATTTTTGTTTTCCTGTCATGTTCATCTTCTGTTCGTCTTTCTCTCCTGTGTCCCGTGTTTCCAGCCTCTCGCTGTCCATTGAGTCCCTCACATCATCATCTGCTCTGATTCAGATAGTGGGACCCTGATTGTCTGGTGAGTGTCTGGAGCCTGCAGAAGGTCATGACCTCTGCCACCTTCAATAACCCTGCCTTGAAACATTTGATACAACTGACAAAGTATATGCACACTACATTGAAGTGTGTTAAACAGTTTCAGATAGGCTGATGCTTGTGGTCTGTGACTTGCTATTGTGTGATATTTTGGAATATTTTAAGGTAACAGTTTATCTAAAAATGGAAATTCTGTCATTGTTTACTCACCCTCTTGTGTATTTATTTATTTTGGGTTGAAATATGTCAAATTCTTTACTGGTTTTGTGAGATTCGTCCACTTTATGTATTTATAATATTTTATATTTATATTTTTTCTCCATTTATTTTCTGGGTCAAAATATGACCTTTGACAAGCTCAAAATGTATTGATTGATTGATTGATTTTTCTTCATTTATTTTTGCTTTGACAAGTTCTTGATAGGTTTCATGAGATTTGTAATTTTTTTTTCATTGAAATATATCTCTGGTATGTTCTTGGACAGGTTTCGTGAGATTCATTTGTTTAGGACAAGATAGTATGTGATCTAAGGCACAGTCACAGCTTTTTCAAGTGAAGATTTTTATAAGGGGTCATTTGAGGTGGCTGAACACAAAAACTAGGAAGTGTTTTGTTTGCACAGAGCTGTTGAAACAGGTCTAGTCTTCTAGGAAATTGAGTCACTGACATAAGCTCTAGACATGATTTTACAGTAGTTTTGATATGATTTCTATCACAATATCTCCTGAATAATGCAGAGAGCAGAACATATGAGAGAAAATGCTAAAAAGAAAAGTGCTGATTTTATGAACATTTTCTCTTGTTTTTGGGCTGTTTATTTTTATTGTGTTCTTGACAGTTATTTTTTGAGATTTACACAGAAGAGATGTCTTGTTTGTGATTTCATAAGTTTAATAATTAATGTTGTAACATTGTTTAATTTTTATTGGTTTGGAACTTAATTTTTAACAAAAGAAATTGATTCACTAAAGGCAGCTTTACACAGCCGATTTAAGGCTGCTCTAAAGCGGGTCTGTGTCTGCTCAGAATTCAGTGTAAAGACGCAATGCCGCATAAAAGCAGACCTAAAATACGCCGGGTCTGACCCACCTCAGTCCCTAGTATCAAAGGCGACGCAATGTTGTTTTGATTCAGTGTAAATGAAACACGAAACAGTGCCGCTCTAAGCAGCGTCGTTGTCATGACAACCCAAAGGACGCCTGTCAGTTCGAGCTAGAGGTCTGTGCGGGACTTTTTTTTTTAGTCCCACTCCTGCGTGGTTATATTCCGCACCCACCCGCTCCTGCGATATATTCACTCTTTGCTCAGACAGAAGAAAGAGCGCAAGTCGTCGTCTGTAATCAATTGGCTTTCGTCAGTTTGTAACCTGCTTTTGTAGAGCTGGTATAAGTTCATTATCCAAGGACATGAAAGTATCTCAACTCATCCTAAAATGCTTAACCCAGTTAGTATCACTGTAATTTTGTACCGTTCCATTCCAAAAAAACATCTCCTTGCGGACGACATTTCACCCACACGCGACAGTCTGGCGACATCTGCTGTCTCCCCTGGAAAGCTAATGCTAGTATCAATTTTCGTTTGTGGTGGCCTGAATGACTTCCTGGCTCTTTGAAACAAATTTCGGCCTCTTTTAATCGTGTGGCGATGTTCCCCATGCAGTAATTCATCATTTCTTTTGAGTGTTTTTTCCAATTGGAACAATTTTGTAAAGGAAAAAGAAAATGACTGTCAATACCACAGAAGCTAACATTGTGACAAACTGTCCAGCACACCATACACTGTAACACGTGCACAAAATATAAATTTACATTTTAAAATGTCGTGTTTTTTTTTATTTCATGTTTTACGTTATTTATTTAATTTTATATCATTTGTTTTTGTTAAAACTCATTTTAAAATTGTTGTTATTTTAAAAGGTATGTTTCCCACAATTTTAATTCCTGTGTAAATGCATTTATGCCGCTTCAGAACAGCATTAAACGGTCTGTGTAAATGGACATTTTCGTGGTTTTATGCCGCTTCAGATTTGGTCTCTGTGCCGCCTTTGCTGTGTAAAGATGCTTAAATTGTATGTGATTGCAGGGTTTCAAAGGGGCAGAATCTTTCCGGTGAATTTCGAAAACTTTCCAGAATTTTTGCAAACTTTCCAGGATTTTTTGGAAACCTTGGAAAGTTTCCAGAAATTTACTGGGAAATTTCTGCCACTTTGCCGTCATTAACCAAAACTTAATAATTTCAGTAGTTCAGTGATGAGAGTTTGTAAGTGATGCAGCATGTCAGTGCAGCAGTTTAAAGATTGATCAAAGCGTCTCAGGCAGCCATTGTTACCTGTTTTTATTTTTGTTTTGTTTTTTATAAAAGCTGGTTTTGTGTGTATGAAATGCTTTTGTAGAAGCTTTAGATTAGTGAAGCAGCTTCCGCAGACACGCGTGCAGCTTGACAGCTGGAGGATCAGTCAAAGCTGCTGTCCAGCCTGTGACCGCATTAACACACATCCCCCATGGTTACTAGTTAAAAAGGTCAGGTGACCGGCTGTCTGCAAATGCAAATCCTGGGAAGATCAGACATTCCTGACATGCCTGTGATTTCTGATGTATAGGTATTTTTATCATTTAAATAATGGATCATTAACAGTAATGCAAAAAAAAAAAAAAATTACATTTTTTTTTCAGAGACTCATCAATATATTTTTTAAATAAAATTTAATTTATTTTTACTTTTAATATTGTATTTAATATAATAATGGTTATTATTAATAGTATTGTTAATATGATTTATTTATTTGTAATATGTGTATCATATATTTTGTTTGTCATATATGATGTGTATCATTTTATTTATTTAAAATTGTGTGTGTAAAAATATTGTGTAAAATATGACCCTTCGCATAAATTTTGACAGATTTCATGTGATCATTATCCTTAATAATATGGATGAATCCCACAGAATCTGTCAAGAATTTGTCAAGTCATGTTTCAACCCAGTAGTGAAAAAATAAAATAAATAATAAATAAATAATCATAATGACAATAATGAATGAATGAAGAATAATATTTATTTATTTGGTTGAAATATGACCCTTGACAAGTTCTTGATGGACTTCATGAGATTCATCCATAATAATAATAATAATAATAATATGTATAAATCTCACAAAACCAGTTAAGAATTTTTCAAGGGTCATACTGTATTTTAACCCAAAATAAAAAAATCAAATACATTAATAATAATTATTATAATAATTTATTTTTTATTATTTATTTATTTATGTATGTATCTATTATTTATTTATATGATTTTGTTGCTTTTTATTTTGGGTAGTATGTGATCTAGGGCGCAGCCACACTCATGTAGATGCAGCAGCAGCTGTAATATGTTTCCCTGCATCTGGCCTCTTACTCACTCGCTCGCTCATGTGAGTGGAAGTTGCTCCATGTAATGTGATTATTCTGTGTCTGTTCCAGTAAATGGAGAAACAGAGACGTCTTTGGGTGTTTTGAGCATTCACTGGTCGACTGAATAAAGGAAAGACTTACTGATCAAAACTGACCAAAGGCAATGAGTGTGTCATTTTGATACATTTGTGTAGAAATATAACCCATTCACAAAGAACATAGTGATTTTATTGTTTATTTGATGTACTTCTAAACTTCACTATGCAACGCTCCCTTGCAAGAGGATTTTTTCTAGTGCTTGCTCAATTAAATCAGCATGTGTCCTTACTAAACTGTGCTTTCCTCAGAGAATGCAAGCATCTAGTTTGTCTGTGAAATCTCCTTCATAACAGAGATGTATGTTGTTGTTTTCCTCTGATTTCAGGTCAGTCTTCAGTGCTTGGAGAGTTTTCTCTGCACGTTTCACTGTGTGCGACAGCTCAGTGACCCGAAAGCAAAGGATGCGCTCAAATTCTGGTAAGCTGTCTTTCTTTTCATGATGATCCAGATGTCTAAGTGTCTTCAGTTGCCAGTTCAAGGAAATAGTTACCCAAAAATTGTGAAATCATGTTTTCATTTGATCACGACTGTCAAGCAGAATTTTTGATAACTTTGTTGTATCACTGAGATTCACTTTTTTTTTATTTTTTGGTCACCAAATAAAAGCGTTGACTCCCTGCATCTTTTTGAGATATTTTAAGCACAGATCACAGTTCCTGATCAGTGTTTTTTTTGTGTAATTTACCTAATTACAGATCCGCCCTCAGTCAGTTGAACCTTGTTTAGATGAACTAAAATCATAGCAAACAGCGATAGAGCTCATGTTAATTAGCATTGTGTTGAGAGAAGCTGATCGTTTGAGGCGAGTGATAAAAGGTTTTCTTTGTCTGGCCGAGTGGCTACATGTCGTGTGCTCAATTAAGTGTGTTTTCTCAGCTCCTAATCTTTATCTCGTGATCATGTGCAGTTCCTGGAACTTTAGCCGAGACACAGGAGCTGGACAAAGCTACAGCCCGTCTGATGTGAATGCATTAGTGCATGATGATTATTACATATGAAACCCTTTGACCCTTTCAAAACTTCTATCTGCTTTGAGTGAGATAATAAAGTAATTGCTTTTTTAAAGCAATAGTTCACCCAGAAATTAAAAGTTGCATGACTTATTCACACTTTTCTTGCTGCAAACTCGTCTGATTTCCTGATTTTCCGTGGATTTTGAATCATTTTTCATCTGTCACTTTACCAGAGGCATACTGGCAAACCAGGACAGGGAGCTACTGGTAAAGTGGGACAGCATATCAAGTTATGAGTTTATTATTAACTTGCATAGCAATTATAATGATAATAAAATGGCAGTGTAGTGTTTGCATGTGTGTATTGCACAGTGCAGAGTATTTGCATTTCATGAAATGTACAGTGCTTAACAAATTTATTAGACCACCACCCAAAGTAAGTTTTGTGCCACAGCTGCCCTAAACTAACTGGTGATTACCAAAATAATTTTTTATGTTTCTGTAATGGTTAATCCAGCAGTAAGTGTATACTCTTTAGTCACAGTAGTGTTTCTAATGCTAAAATATATACAAAAGTTTCATCAAAGCAATCTATATCTACAAAATCTATATATATATATATTTTTGGTTATTATGTGTGAATAAAGACTATTTACTGTAGGATTTTCAGTTATTTGCCTAATAAATGACAATAAAATCTTTAGTGTTAAACAAGTCTTTGACAGATTCCTAATATATTTGTGTTTTCTCTTTATTATGATGGGTGGTCTAATAAATATAAGCACTGTATTTCAAAATCAATTTCTTAGTTTTGTTGTCTTCATATAAGCCTGTGTTGTAAAAAAGAAAAGAAAAGAATAGAAAAATACTTGAAAAACTATATTAATATACTGTTTATTATGGAAGCCTGTTTCCCACCACGGGATAAAAAATAAATAAAGTCACAATAACCTTGTTATTTATTTATTTATCACAAAGTACAGATTTTTTTCCCCTCAATTTTGATCTAAATTCAGAATTGGGAGATAAGAACTTGTAGTTCTTTAATCTTGCAATTCTGACTTTTATAACACAATTCTGAGAAAAGCTTCCATAACCTGCTATTGTCCCAATATGAAAATATTACTTTGAAAAAATTACCAAGTACTTAATATTTCTTAATTTTGCTTTTGAGCCAGGTAAGAGACACTTTGAATTTCTGTTTGTTAACATTAGTAAATTACATTAGTTAACCTGAACTAACTCTGAAAAATACTTATAAAGCATTTATTAGTCTTAGTTAATGTTAAATTCAGCATTTACTAATACACAGTACATTATTAAAATCAAAAGTTGTATTTGAGCTAACATGAACTAACAATGACCAGTTGTATTTTTATTAACTAATGTTAATGTTAATATTCTGTCATAATTTACTCATGTTGTTCCAAAGCCAACGGACTTCATTTCTTTTCACCTGAAAAAAGTAAAATATTTTGAAAAATGTCTATGAGAAGTGTTGTTTTTGTTCATACAAATAAAATTAATGAAGCCCAGTGTCTTTTCTTCAAAATATGTTCTTTTGTGTTCCTTTTTGATAATTCAGTTTGAAAACAAAAGTATTCAAAAAGATGGAGTCCATTTCTGAAATCTTGTAACAAGCATATTCATATTTACACTGACTAAGATTTGTTTTTACATAACAGGATTGTTTCAGTGTCTGGCAAATGGCAGGTACATCATCTAAGCTTTACTACAAAATTGAATTACTCCGAGTTACCCCCAGGCCTGACCAGAAGTTTGTTTCCCAGCCTGCCTCTGTGCGACCATGTGACATCACATGCTTTCATGTGATGCACTGATCAACTCAAAATCTGGAAAGCTTCCCTCTGAAATTCTGATTTAATGGAATTTACGGAGCAGGACAGAAAATTTAGTCATTAGTGAAGCGTGGAGGCATCTGGACGCAGGCTTGATTCTTGCGGTTTAGTGGAGACACTGCTACAACCATGGGTGGAATATGTGACTGAAACACTGCAGACGATGATGGAGATTTTGAGTTTCACTGTGGGCTGGTTGTAGGAGGTACTGTAGGTCAGCTGGAATAGTGTGTGAGTTTCTGGCTATTGTAGATTTTAAAGGAGGCGTGTCTTTAAAGCACTGTCGGGGTGTGTTTATGGTGTGTGTATGTGCTGGAGCTGCTGTGATATAAAGCAAATGTACCTAACCATGCGGTATTGGCTATTTTTGGAAAATTCCTCTTTTTTAATAATAAATAAATGAGCGTCATATACTGTATATAAATGATGTGTGTGTATGTATAATATGCATACGCATTTATATATATGATGCTCATTTATTTTAATATTAAAAAAGAAACTACTAAATAGTAGTAGAAAATAGTGTAAATAGTGTACACTAGGGATGTGCGGGACTAGTCGACTAAACGATACAGCTCCTACTAGTCGACACTGAAAACAATAGTCGATTACACGAGAGAAAAAAAAAACCATGATGATTTTATCGTTCAAATAACCATCATTTTAACGTAACATTTAAAACATTTTAAATAAGTTAAAATAAAACTTTTGAAAGAATACATATCAAAATATTTAAAAATATAATTTTTTAAAAAAGCGTATCTGGGCGGAAACTACATTTTTACCTCAGACCTCGGATGCGTTTTCATCATGTCAGTTGCGGCAAGCTCAAAGTGACTAAGCGAAAAGACCAGCAAGGTGTGGGATTATTTTTTTTGAATCGGAAGGAAACGGAAAAGTTTTGTGTAAACTGTGTAATGTCAGATTAGCTTACAATAATTTTGCTGGAGCGATGTGTAATCATATTCAATACAGGCAGGTATGCGTTAGCTTGGAGGCTAGCCAAAGCCAGCAAATGTCAATCATGTCATACACTACAACCCGCCGCTGCGGTCCGTTATCCCATCCACGCCGTCTATTCCTCTAAACGAAGACCCACTTTGGTGGTACTGCGGGATTTCCAGGCTCTTTTCGAAACTGTCTGCTTGCTTGTAGTTATTCTCTGTGTGCCTGTGACTTCAGTTGCTGCCGAGCGCGGTTTTTTTTTTTTCAAGTGCAGAATCGCCTCCAGTCCTGTCTTTCGCCAGACCATGTTAATGTTAAATTCACTGAAAAAATGCGCATGGTCTGAGTAAGTAAAACGAGCATTGTTTTGTTTTTAGACAATATAGCCAACATGAAGTACATTTTTAAAAGCCGTTTTAATGCTATTCCTTGATAAACTTTCCTATTGTTTTTGACTTTTGTTTTAATGTGTTTTAATATGTTGACTATGAAAATGGAGAATTCTGTCAGTCTATTGATTGATTTTCCATTTCTGCATTGCTCCAGCCTATCTGAATAAATAAGCTATGCACTGGTTTATGCTGAGTGTATGCTCTTCCTTTTTTTTCTGTTTAACGACCGCCTAAAATTAAATGATGATAGCTCGAGGCAAGCATACGGCATAATCGTGACCTATTTTTAGCAGAATTTATTGAGGGATTTGACAGTGTGATTCAAAGATTAAGTATTTCAAGTGTACGCTGTTACACACACACACACCGTTTTTTCTTTTGCCATTTTTGGGGGGTTTCTAGCTTTTAGACTAGTCGGATACAAAACTTCCGTTTAAACGACAGTCAAATTAGTCGTAGCGCACATCCCTAGTGTATACTCTACATAATACACTTGTACTGTAAAATAAAATGATTATTTTTTATTATTATAATAAAGGTTTTTTTTTTTAAATAATTTTAATTAAACAGTGAAATATATTAATTTAATAATAATAATGTTGTCATATTGAGATATAATCACAAAATTTTGGCGTGCTTTTTTTTCTTTTTGTAGAAAATGCATTTTAAATTGCAAATGCAGTTTTTATCAGAAACTTTTTTTCATCATTTTTTTTTCTCCAACTCATGCAAGCCTAATATACATATAATAATAGTCTTTTTGTGAAATCTAATTTTGTGAAAATATCCTTTTTCATTTTTTTCTTTTAATAATTACGATCATCCTTAATGTCTTCAAAGTAATGTGGTTAAATCAGTCTCTGAGTATTGTTACGCTTATTGTGACCATTTGTTCTGCTGTCTGTGGTTTGGTAAAGTGAGACGGCTGAAACCCTGTCCAGCGGTTGATGTGGTGGATGGAATAACTGCTTGATGCGATACAGTATGCTGGGTCAGTGTCTGATGACAGGATCTGCTGTCCGTGTCCGTGAAGCCTAATCTTGTTGCGTAACATCACTGTAGTTCCTGTCATGCCTCACATAATCATAGTCTTTGTGCACACCATAACCTACATTTCACTGATCAAGTTTAATTGGTTAGCTGCATTACTGATATGACTGAACTGGACTGCCAGCCTTTGTGAAATATTGGCGATATTGATCACTTTTTTTTTTTTTTTTTTGGCTAAAGCCTAGTAAGCTCCTTACATAGGCAGCATCTAATCTGCAAAGGCTGTTGACAGATAGACAGACTGCATAATTAATAACATGTAAATATAAAAACAGTAGAAGTGCACTAGATTATAACAATAGCGGATTTTCTTGTATCTAAATCCATTTATATAGAAGAGTTTATGGGACATGAAACCAACTGAGCAGTTTCACTTGTTTGTATTTTCTTGTTAATTTATACAAAAAGAGAACTGCAATGTATGTGAAACTAAAGCAGAGCTGTAGCAGTTTCCAGCAGGTGATTTACATGTATTCATGCTCTGGTTTTCTCTCCTCCATCAGCTCGGACATGAGTGGGGCCAGTAACACCCTGGCACGGGAATTCCTGACAGATGTGCACCAGTTGTGTAATGCAGTGGCCCAGCGGGCCGAGGACGAGGAGGAGAGTCACATGGTGGCGCTGGGAGAGTATCTGGTGCGTGGACGTGGGTTCCTGCTCCTCAGCACCCTGGACTCTGTCATTGACCAGGTCAGTCAGAGTAGCTTCATTTTTAAATATTTTAACCTTAAAATGAACCTTAAAGCCTACTGAAGCATCTAGATGTTCAAAATGATCAGAACTGAAAAACCTGTTGCACAAAATCTGCTGCATGACTTCTGTTGTTTGTCTGATTGATAGTTTAGAATTTTTTGTGAGTGAAACCTCCTTCATTTATCTATGCCTTCAGCTCATGCTTCACATGTCTTTTTGCTGTCAAATCTTTAGTGATTTTAAAAAAAAATAAACATAAGAATAACTTTTATAAGATCCGTCAGGCTCCTGAGGAACGTTTATTTGTTCATCTCTCAATTATCATTGAATGGACCCTTTCACAAGACTGCGATGACGCGTTTAACGGTCGTCAGCATCGTAAATCCTCAAAAGTTTTTCATATTTGTATTTTTAAAAATAATGTATGTACATTTATAACACTCTTCTTTGTGTTATATTACCTTTGCATCAAATTACAAAAGAAAATAGTTTAAGCTAATGCGATGGTGTTTCTAATGCAGCGTTTATAGGAGGGACGGTAAATTTGACATTGTTCTCTCTTCTGACTGCCGTTATCAGTCTCTCAATTTTTTTCCTTTTATTGAAAGTCATGAAAACTCTATTGTAGAGTTTTCTTTTGCATTTGAGCAAGTGGGAATGCAAAAAAATATATTTGTGGTACTCTCCCATTCACTGCTCTTCAAGTTAACCCAACTATGACGACTTCTGCTGCTGAGAAACCCGGAAATATGAAAAAGGTCCATTGCATTGCACTATATGTTTTGATTACCAAACTACCCATTTAAAAATCATCTTACTAAAACATATTTTTGGAGATATGGAGTGACGACTGATATATTTATCATTTTATGTAAGTATCTTTCATACTGTTATAAAGATCTCATTGATTTACATTACAAGTTATCAGAGTTTCATCACTTTTTGGCAACATGAACATCAGTATCTGCACCAAATTGCATATTTTGCGCAATTTGGGCCTCTGAATAAAATTGAATTGTTTTATTCGTCCTTGATGAGCTCCATATTCTCGCTATATCTTATTATATGAGCCTTAAACGCCTGATATGCATAAGATACGTAACAAAAAACACATACAAACTGTTTTTTAATGCAAGATTGCAAGATTTCTATTATAATAATAATAATAATTATTATTTATTTATTTATTTATTTATTAGTATTATTTTTTTTTTTGTCTAAAGGTTCAGAAACTGTTCCATTTAAAAAAAAAAAAAAAAAGAAAAGATATTTCATGTTAGGCTTTACAGGGATAAAGCAGTACACATATTATATTTTGTTAATTTCACATGATGGACGTGTATGGAAAAACATAATGGGAAAAAATACAGTGCAGAATGTGTTATTTTCTTGTCCCGCTCATCTCTGGAAAAAATGACTGGATAATTCCTGGACAAGTCATAGAAATGTTTTAGTCAAAGGGCTTGTTATTTACGGAATGAATTCCTTTCCAAATGCTGGCGTTGTTCAGAAATAGCATGGTGATATGTCACAGTCACAACAGAGCTGAATGCCTCATGCATTCACATAAATACTGCATACAGTGGACCTTAAAAGTACTTTCTTTATGCAGTGACTTAAGTTTTACTTAAGCGTCCATGCATCAAAACCTCAAGAATTTCGATGAGCTTTGATGAATTGCCTGTGTATGAATTGAGCTCAGCCTGCTTACAAACTTAATGAATGGACCCTGGGATTAAACTCTTGCAGTTTCTTTCTTGGTTTTTCCTTGGAGACATGAGGAAAGAGAAAGAAAGTTTTTACTTAGAGCAGTGAAACCCCTAAATACAGACATCCATGTCTCTGTAGACACACTGCAAGTGAGCTATACAATGTAACAGCAAAAATAAAAGACTCTAGTTAGTGAGCGTTGTTGTTTTGCATGTTTGCAAATGCTTTATATTACATGTAGACAAGGGTTATTATAGTTGACTAATACAAACTAAAACCATAAAAAAAAATTGTTACTTGAAAATAAACTTTACCTGAAATAAATTCAAATATATTTGAAAACCTAAACATTTTATTTCAGCATACTTAATTTCTCATTTTCATCTCAACTTGATGTACTAAAACAAACTAAAACTAAAATAAAAATGTGTAAGCTAAATGTAAGTGTAAGCTATATAGACATTTTAAAAGAATAATAATGACAAAAACACAAGCAAATTACTAAAACTTCAAAATTAAAATGAAAACACAAAATATGTAAAAATAAAGAATTTTTCAAAATATGAATAAAAATATTATCTCAACAATATTAATATAACACTGGTTTAGACACAGTATGCAATAATAACATTTCTTAAATCAATAGTCTACTTATGATGTGTCTAAATTGTGTTTTTGAGGTGGAACTAATTTGTTGACAGATTAACTTCTGGTTATTCGTTATTTGGGTTGTTCCTGTGAGAAAAGTTTGCCATGTAAACGGTTCCTTTGCTTTCCTTTTGTGCCTTAATATGAAAAGATGTACTTCCTAGCATTGTGGTTATGACATTTTAAAATGATTGGGGCTATATTTTTGAAAGAGTGCTTTTCGATATATATTAATATTGCCTGGCACCGTGCACATCCTTTGGTAGTGCATTACTATTTCATATTATTTTCTTATTTATATTTTTTTAAACTGACAGTTAATTATTTTCTGTGTTAATTTATCAACAGAATTTTAGCCATGATGTCGAAGGAAATGACAAGTGGTTTATTTGATCCTGTTTTTCTTTAGACCCCTTTCTACCGCCTGTACTTCATTCTCTCTCTTTGAAGTGAGAGTTCTTATGAATCATGTCTGGAGTGGTTCTTACTCAAAAGACATGGGCCTTTTCTCTGAACTCAGCACTGCTTAACTATCTCTCAACACAACATCAATCGTCTGTGTGTTTGCATAGTGGTGGGTCAATATGGGTCCCTAGCCACTTTGCTAATTAGCTTATGAGTATCCTGCCAGATGCTTGTTTACCTGGGGTCACACAGCACTGTGGCTGCAGCCCCCTGTATTTGCTTTTAATTCACACGTGTCAGGGTGCTTTCGCTTCTCCTTGTGAGGAATGCTTTCTTGCTCAGGGTGGAGCCAGTATTTAGAGGCTTGCTGTCGTACCTCATGTCCAGCAAAACCTGTATTTGTCTTAAGCCGTTGGAAGAAAACCATTGGATACAGTTTTTTTTTTTTTTTTTTTTTTTTTTTTGGTCTGCAATTGTTCTTCTTTTGCGTATCTCTGGAAACTAGCTTGCCAAGAGAGGCAGGGCACTATGAAGCAGAAGTGAGAAAAGTAATCTGCTTCTAGGTGGTCATCAACACAAGGAGAATGTTTTTGATTGGATTTGCATGGATTGAGTGAAGATTTCAGCCCAAATCCAGAATTAACCTCTCGAACCTTTTACTTAGGAGTTGACGTGTCGGGAAGAGCTGCTTACACTCTTGTTGTCTCTGCTACCTCTGGTCTGGAAGATTCCTGTTCTGGAGGAGAAAGCCCCAGGTGAGTCACTTCATTTTATAAAGTCCTTTAATTATGCATGCTATTAACAGTCTTCATTTTGAGAATGCACCAGAGGTATACTGTAACCCACCTTAAGCCTTGAATTAAATAATTATGATCTAATATTAAATGACATCCTGGCTTTGCATTCAGTTGGAAAGATGATATACTTTTACACAATTCGTTTTATAACGCATATGATGGCGGTGATCTTGCAAGGACGCCATGAATTTTTAAGTAGATGCCTGCATGAACAACAAGTGAAACCATGAGATGGCTTGAATTATGAAAGAGTACAGTTAAAGGATGATGGAAAGGATGAGACTTCATTGAGCTTGAGACCTAAGGTATTTAGTGCAGACATGCTAATCTTTCTAGCAGCTGGTTTCCACATTGTTGAGTTATTAGTTCCCGTAACTGTGTTGTAAACAGACCTCTCGAGGTCATCATGTCTTGCTCTAATGAAACCAGATTAAACCAGCTTGTATGGTTGATGCTAGTCAGGACAATCATTTAAACTTTTTTCTTTTCTACTCTGCCTTTTGATCTTAGATTTCACCCTGCCTTCACTACTAGAGGTGTTTCTATGCCAAGAGGGAAGGACCATCCCTCAAAAGCCGGGGCAAGATAGATGTGATGTGCAGAACTCTGGGAAACGTTTATCTGGCTCCTGGAAGTCGCGTCGTTCACGAAGGACAGCTCAGAGATACTCTGTGAGGGATGCACGCAAATCTCAGCTTTCGACATCAGATTCTGAAGCCAACTCAGATGATAAGACCGCAAACACTGGAAGCAGACATCGCCGGTTCCACAGTTCGGCCATTCGTGTTAGTTGCCAGCTTCACAAGTCCAACAATCCATCACAGCCAGCATCACAACATCACACTCTCGATGCCATGGGCACCATTGAGCCATCCCAACCTCACATAAGACTGTTTGGATCTCACACGTTAGATCCTAACATGCAAACAGACCCCACCACTCTCTCCATCTTCAACCGCATGGAGAACTCGCCTTTTGACCTTTGCCATGTTCTACTCTCTCTTCTTGAAAAAGTCTGCAAATTCGACATGACCATCAATCATAACCCAGGCTTGGCGGTCAGCGTTGTTCCCACGCTCACAGAGATACTCACAGAGTTTGGTGACTGCTGTGGTCCTGGTGGTGGTGGTGGAGGTGGGATCGATGAGCTAGCTGGAGGCTGGACTGAGGAGCCAATTGCACTTGTTCAGAGGATGCTTTTACGCACCATTCTGCACTTGATGTTTGTAGATGTGGGTCAAAATGAGACACTGCCTGATAATCTGCGTCGAAGCTTGACTGACCTCCTCAGAGCAACTTTAAAGATTCGTACCTGTTTAGAAAGGCAAGCTGACCCTTTTGCACCAAGGCCAAAGAAGACTCTGCAGGAGATACAGGAAGATTTTTCCTTTTCAAGGTACCGTCACCGAGCCTTGCTACTGCCAGAACTCTTGGAGGGTTTCCTGCAGTTACTACTAGGTTGCTTACAGGCCTCTGCTCCCAACCCTTTCTTTTTCAGTCAGTCTCTTGAGTTAGTTCATGAATTCGTCCAACACCGTGGCTTGGAGCTCTTCGAGGTAACAGCTCTGCGCCTTGAGGCCTTAGCAGAAGCTCGAGATTCAGAAGTCGGCAATGAGGCATCAGAGCATCTGCGTTGTCTGATAGCTGATGTACTCAAGATAATCAGTGCAGTCAAGAGGGCCAAATCAGAGCAGCTACACCAGTCTGTTTGTGCACGCCGTCGACACCGTCGCTGCGAATACTCCCATTTTTTGCACCATCATCGTGACCTCTCAGGACTGCCAGTATCCGCTTTCAAGCAAGCAGCCCGACGTAATCCTTTTGAGGAGGACTCCGAGGGTCATGACGGAGAAGTGCGGTACCCTGAACGCTGTTGTTGCCTTGCAGCTTGTGCCCACCAATGCTTGCGTCTTTTCCAGCGCCTCTCACCCTCAGGTCCTGCTGTGCTGCAGGTACTGGCAGGAGTGCAAGCAGTTGGCATCTGTTGCTGCATGGACCCAAGGTCTGTAATTGGACCAATGCTCCAGGCATTTCAAGCTCCAGGACTTCGGAGTTACCAGTCCCATGTGTTGAGCGTTCTTAGTAGACTAGTCTTAGAACAGCTTGGAGGTGGTCAACCTTCCGAAAAGGCCAAGCTTGCCTCCTGCAACATTTGCACTTTGGATAGTAGCCAGTTACCTGGTCTTGAAGAGACTCTGCAGGGCTATGGACCTAAGAAAGAATCAAACTTATCCACGTCCCCATCTCCCTCTTATCGTTCCAAAGGTATCCTGCCCAGTGGAGGAGCTGAAGACATGCTGTGGAAGTGGGATGCTTTAGAGGCCTATCAAGAAATTGTGTTTGGGGAAGACTGGCATTTGAGTCAACAAATTGCCGGTCATGTATGCCAGTTGACTTTACGAGGCAATGCAGTAGTGCAGTGGCAACTCTACACTCATATTTTTAACCCAGTGCTTCAGCGGGGTGTGGAACTAACCCATCATGCCCAGCAACTTGCCGTTTCAACTGCTTGTAGCCAAGTCTGCAGTTACCATACCCATTGCCTCCCGGTTGAGGTACTACTGGTTTATCTTCAAACTCTGCCTGCTCTGCTGAAGTCAAGGTATGACCTTTTTTTTTAATCTTCCTTTTTCCTCCAGTTCACTGTTGTTTAGATTCTTTAAGGGGGCTTTCACACTGGGCACGTTTACTGCAGTCCGAATTTGAGTGAGATTGTTCATGGCACCTTCTGACTTGATTCTGTAGAACGCTGGTGCATTTGAGTTCTTATGCCATCACAAACGTGTACTCCACGTGATCAAAAACACAACTTGGGTCAATACATTTTTTATTAATTAGGTGCTAATATGCACAACGGTACTGTATGTGCGTCACATGAAGATGTTATTCTGCTACTTGCAAATAGTCTCTTTTGAGGAGACAACTAATTGCGAGCTATTCATTGCTGCTCAGATTGTACTTACTCTGCATGATTACACTGCATGCTCACTCTCAAGGTAAATAATCACCTATACCATTTATTTCCATTGCATCTGAACTCAGATCACCTCTTACAGGTAGTTTCTGGTTCAGTACTGCGGTGCACTCCCAGGTCTGCATGAAAGCTTTCACATTAACAATTTTTCATGCAAACCACGCTCTGTTTTGAACTAAAGTGCTAGTGTGAAAGCCCCCTAAAATAGCTTTTAAAATAATCAGAGATTCCAATGTCTTTACTGAATTTATAACTTCTGATTTTGTCTTCCAACTCAGCCGGGTGGTACGCGACCTGTTCCTGAGTTGTAACGGACTGAACCAAATCACAGAGTTGATCTACTTGGACTGCACTCGTCAGTGGGCACTGAAAGCGTTCGAGACACTTATCTTGAATGCGTGGCACCATCACACAGAATCTGCTGTGCATGAGCTAGAAAGAGCAGAAGCTCAGGAGAGGGAAGCTGTTCTTGGGCTTGTCGAGGAACTGAGTTCACGTGGGACTGGTGATGGACCTCAGAGCCTCACTAAGTTTTACGAAGGCCTGAAAGAGGCTTGCCCTCACCCAAAGGGCAAAAGTGCATTTTCTGCAGTAGGGCGCAACCGAGGTGAGGCGCATTTGAACGCGATCAACCTTTTTCTGTGTGTTGCTTTCCTATGTGTAAGCAAGGAGGCGGACTCTGACAGAGACTCTGCTAATGACTCTGAAGACACCTCAGGCTATGATAGTACAGCTAGTGAACCACTGGGTGGGCGACTACCCTGCCTTTCCCCAGAAAGTGTTGCTCTTCCCTCCAAAGAACAGATAAGGAGGGCTGCTGATGTTTGGTCAGTATGTCGTTGGGTGTATATGGCCAGTCCAGTATTCCAGAGGCAGTTCTTTAGACTGGGAGGTCTAGACGTCTGTTCACGTCTAATGACAATGGTCATCCAAAAACTCACGTCTAAAAACAAAGACTGTAAATTTAAGAAAAAGAGAGAGAGTAAGGGCAAAAGCAGTCCATCACTTGTAGACTCCACGAGTCAAGCTCTTACAGGACAGTTTGACAGTATAACGACAGCAGCAGGTACAGAGGAAACCCACCAGCATGACACTTTCAGCCCCTCTCAGGTCGAGAGCAAGTCAGGTGACCCAACACACATGCTTGAAGAGGAATGGCCTCTCCAGAGCATCCGACTGCTGGAAGCGCTTTTGGCAATCTGCCTCCACAGTGCCAATTCAGCCCTACAGAGACTTGAACCAGACCTTTCCTTTCAGGTACAGTAGACACACACACTAGCTCTGTTTCAAACCCTAGTGAGCTGCCTTATAAGGGGATGGAATGAGTCCTGTGTGAACAGGTCACTACGCAAATTAAATGCACAGGAGGCAGTTGATTTCAGTACTGCTAAGATAACAACTCAGAACCGTAAAGTTTGTGACCATACGTCCTCTTTGTCCTCGACATGTCCAGGTCAGGATTTCTAAATTGCCTAAAAAGTCCAGGTTTTGGCTTTGTTTTCCTAATGAAATGCTCTCTACAGTCCTCATACGTATGTGTATGTATTTGCATTGCATTGACCATTCTCTGTAGATCCCACCTTCTCGCTTGCCACAACTGATTGATTATGTACAATGCCTGTATGCTATTGGTCAAACTACTTTTCAGTCATTACCTTCAAGTATGAAAACAATAGGAAAACAAAGCCAAAACCCAGATATTTTCGGCAATTTAGAAATCCCAGCCAGGTCACGTCTGGGGAAAAAGAAAAGAGGGTGTATGGTCACGCTACCTAAAGCCCAAAGTATACTTCAGATTTGATGAGAACGCTCAGTGTATTCATATATCTTCGTATATTTGATAGCGTGCACAAACGCAGGGTCTCAACACATGCATACTAGAAAGCTTCATCCTTATCCAGTGTCTGCGCTATTTCCCTCCAGAAGTTTTGACCTACAAAACATGACTTTATTCTTGTTTAAACTACATTTGTGGGTGTCTCTGAACCCCAAATGTGGGTATCTGAACCCTATAAGCAGTTGTCAAGACGTTCGTTGTTATTGCGTCTTTGGTGGTTTGTTGTTGTTTTGTCTTGTTTCTTTTTGGACTGAGTAACAACATACAACATACTTGACCATATGTGTTAAGACCAAAGTACACTTTGGGCTTAAGCATAAGAACTCCATTGAAAATACAATAAATGTAGTAATAATTGTCAGTTTTATTAGATTCAAGACATTTTAGATTTAGTTTGATATTTCTTTTTACTGAGCTCATTGCACTGCATTCTGTGCTTGCCTTCTTAATAAAGGAGAAATGTGATGTTGCATTAGGAGCTTTAAATGATGCCTGAAGATGTTGTCAGTGTAGGCACACTAGGTTTTGGAACAGAGCTATTGATTGCCATTTTGAAGTGAGTGACTATGTCCTGTTCTCATTCTCGATGAGTGTAATTTTCCCACGCTCTATCCTGTAGCTGCAGTCTGTGGAGGAGACGCTGTGTGAGGTCCGGGATCAGCTCTCTCGATCTGGAGTTGTGAATTCTGAACTAGCAGTTCCTCTGTTTGATTCCTTACTACATGTGGCACTGGCTGAGATGTTCTGCAGTCCAGATGTCATCGAAGAGAAACCTGACAAGGTAATTTGGTTGCTTGTGTAATAAGTCTGTAGTGTTCCCATCCTGTACAGCCATGCGTGACTTGGGTTTGAGTCTGATCTTCATTACATTGTCCCTCTGTCGTCTCACCCAACAGCATTGTTTCCTTTCACTGGCTTAGGAAAGTAGTGACTGCTCTAAAATAAAACACACTAAAATAAAAGTTCATTTTATTTTAATGTTTTATTTTAGAGCAGTCACTACTTTCCTAAGCCAGTGAAGCCAGGCAGTTTTTTGGGTTTCTGTGGTTTTCTATAGTGTACTTGATAGTATTTTGCTGTTGCAAGATTTATGTAATGGGCCTAGTAGATTATCTAAGTTGCATTGAGGGCTTTTCTTCCCAGCAGTATTGTCTGTATTGGAACACATCACCAAATAATTCCCAAATAAAACTTATCATTTGAGATTTGTTTAGGCGATCTTTAGTTCTTTAATAAGTAAATCTGCTTTCTGAAATAAAATTACCTCTGGCCAACACGGATAAACAGGCTTTTTGTGTATTTTTGTGTGATTGAGTACCATGGGGCACATGGGGGATATATTTTATGTGGAAACAGTCAGCTGATGTGGTCCTGTGACCAAAATATTTTTTTTTTTACTTTACCAGCTTTCTGAAATCACAAACCTTATCTCTCTAACAAAGACAACACCAGAAGCAATGTTATACGGATTCTTTACTTTAATTGTTTTGCAATGGAACAGTACATTATTCTGAAAAGAGCTCATTTTCTAGAAGGTAAGAGTCTGCCGCCTGCTTTGCTTCAATCTACTTTGCTACCGTTTTTTTTTTTTTAAACTTCTGATATAGGGAAATGAAAGCTCTAAAATTTAGAAGTGGTTACTTTGTGTGCTTGTGTAAGAGAGTGATTTCGGCCTTTTGTTTTGAACACAGTCCTTTTATTTAATTATTCTTTTTTTTTTCATTTATTAACAAATAAAATACTAATAAACATTATTTTTATTATTATTATTCTTTTTTTTAAATAATAATAGTGCTGTTAAACGATTAATCGCGATTAATCGTATCCAAAATAAAAGTTTTTGTTTACATGATATATATTTGTGTACTGTGTATATTTATTATGTATATATATAAATACACACTCATACAGTATATATTTTGAAAATATTTACATGTATTTACATGCATATTTTTATATTTACATCATTTATATTATATATAAATATATTTAATATACAAATATAACATATTTTTCTTTAATATATACATGCATGTGTTTGAATTTATATATACATAATAAATATACACAGTACACAAATATATATTATGTAAACAAAAACTTTTATTTTGGATGCGATTAATCGCGATTAATCGTTTAACAGCACTAAATAATAATAATAAACTTATTAGTTACCAAATGGTAAAATTGGTGTCTTTGCAGTGCTTTGAGGTATTAGGATGAACATGTTTATCATTGCACTGCAGCGTTTTACACACAGTTTTACACTGGTCTTAAGTAGTTTGTGGAATCTATAAAAAAAAAAAGAAAAAAAAAAGCCTCAAATCATCTTCAGTTCTTGTGTCATCTTTTTTACAAAGTACTTTAGAAAAACCATAATGAAAGTGCAAGTGAAGACACGAAACAGGAAGTGAGGCAGTATCTGAGCAAAGGTTTTGAATATCCACCTGAAGCTTGTATGGTACAATTTCCTGATAATGACGCATTCAGTTGCCTACTTTATGGTTCCTAAATTTGGTGCCACCTATTGATCTAAAATTATATATTTCTTGTAACTGAAAATCTATATGAACTACTTGCTATGATTAAACAACAACAACAACAATAATACTATTAATAATAAAGATGTTTATAATCAATATGAATACATTTTTATATTTCATTATATTATGTAATGATATGTATTATATAATGTTACATAATAGTGTTTAATCTGTTTTATTTCTTAATTCATTTCTCTTTATATTATTTTAATTACAATTATACAGAGCCCTTTTAGGGACATTGTGGTGGGAAAAATTCAGGGTGAGTGTGAAAAATTTTGGGTGGGAGGAAAAAATATTTTTCAAATGTTTTGCGTTCCCTCGAGAAACTTTGCATTCTCTCGCAAAACCAGTTGAGTTCGGACTGTTTACTTTACAGCTTGCAGTGGTTCATACAGCTCCGTATGTTCACAATGGAGAGGTTCATAGAGTTTAATTTTGAACTTGGACTCAAGTATAAAGAAATACAGTCAGTGCTTAGTTCAAGGCACGGTTTTGGGACATTCTAAAACGCTTAATGTGGCTTAATGCTTTAAAACAGTGACATTGGAGGACCAAATTCGATAATAATAAAAGGTGATCAAATTATTAGGCTAATATTAATAACCTTATTAATAATATTACTAAGCAGAAGCCCAGAATATGAATGCAACGCCCTGCACGTAAGCTTTTTCTCCCCCATAAAATGCTTAAGGTAGGCTAATGAATGAAAACGGTGATTTAAAAATACCAAATCCGTTGCATTCATATTCTGGGCTATTCTGCTTTATTAATAGTAATATTATTAATAAAGTTATTAATATTAGCCTAATAATTTTATTAGTATTTATTATTATCGAATTTGGTCCTCATGTTTTAATAAGCCACATTAAGCATTTTAGAATGTCCCAAAACCGTGCCTTGAACTAACCTGTATTTCTTTATACTTGAGTACAAGTTCAAAATAAAAACTTTATGAACCGCTCCAGCCAACCTTAAGCGTTTTCTATGGGGAAGAAAAGGCTAAAACGTGCAGGGCGTTGCGTTCATATTCTGCTTTATTAGTAATATTAGTAATAAGGTTATTAATGTTAGCCTATTTTTATCAGGATTTATTATTATCGAATTTATTGTCTGTTTTGAAACATTAAGCCACATTAGGCATTTTAGAATGTCCCAAAACCGTGCCTTGAACTAAGCACTGACTGTATAACTATTACTTTATTGAGTCCAAGTTCAAAACAAAACTCTATGTAAACAGGAAGAGTTTGTCCGAACTCAACTGGTTTTGCGAGGGAACGCAAATATCTTTGCGAGAGAACGCAAAAGTTTCTCGAGGGAACGCAAAAGTTTCTCGAGAGAACGCAAAACATTTGAAAAATATTTTTTCTTCCCACCCCGAATTTTTCCCACCACCATGTCCCATAAAGGGCTCCGTACAATTCATCCCTTCATCTAGTAATAATAATAACAACAATAATATAAATTGTGTGACTAATAATGTTAAATCTGTTTTACTTTAAATATTAATTTATTATATTTAGTATTTAATTATAGGTTTTTTTTTTGTTTTTTTACTATTGTTTTTTATCTCTTAATCTAGTATTATTGTTATTAATAGGGTATATATTACTATTTGAATAATCATTAATATTTAATATTTTATTACATTATAATATTTTATTTGAATTATTTCTTAATTTCTATTTATTTGATTTAATATTCTAATCCATCCTTCCATCTAATACTGACCTGTCTGTCCCTGTGTGCAGAAGTCTCAGGTCAGCGGTGAGGTGGCACCTCCAGCAGGTGATCTGTCAGAGGAGGTGGATGAAGCTCAGGTGAGTGGCGCTCCGCCCTTGGGAGAAGAGGAAGGCTATGAGGCAGACAGTGAAAGTAACCCTGAGGACTCCACCCGTCAGGAGGAAGGTAGTACCACCCATTAATTCTGACATGAGAGTCTGCATTGTGCTGGTCATTGTGTCAAACTAACAAGATATCACTGTTTAACTGTAGAATGTATGTGCATGTGTATGTGCATATTATATAGAATCAGAAGTATCTTACATGAGTGTAGTTTGTAGGCTTTGAAGGCTTGTTTTGTTAATGTTAACATCCTGAAATGAAAGTGCAAAGTAATTATGATCACAGTCAGCCAGGCTGAGAAGTGCATAGTAACTGATCGCAGGAAAAGTTTCTAGAATGATCTAGAATGTGGCAGCCGGTCTGAGCCGGTTAGCGTCAGGTAGGCTGAGTTGAACGTCTGGTCAAGCGGTATGTGATCCTGTTCTCTAGTCACATGCAGCACTGGCTCTCTCTTGCCTTGAGAATGGTGTCATTGTTTCCTTCGACTATGATGTAAGTCCGCCGTGTTGAGCTTGAGTCTTGTGACTGCAGCTTTTGACCAGTCTATCACGTACATAGATATGTGCGTGATATTGTAAGGTCACTCGCTTTCGCACGAGGGCCTGTAGTTGATCTAATTTATAATGGAAGGGACTGAAGGCAGAGCTTGAAATGGCAGAGTCCGGTGTGTGTGTTTGCAGTCTGACTGTGAAAGTTAAAGAGAGAGATAGTTCTATCGTTCTATCTATCGTTCTATCTATCTATCGTTCTATGGTTTGTTTTAATCATTCTCTTTTTCCATCTATCAAATGATTATTTGTTTTCTTTCTGACATTCATTAAATCATTGTTTATCTATTTATCTATCCATTTATCCATCTATCTATCGTTCTATGTATCGTTCTAACGTTCTGTTGTTCGTTTTTGTTGTTGTTACAGTATATCTTCCTGTCGTTCATTAAATTATTGTTCATTATATCATTGTTCATTATATCATTGTTCATTGCTGCAACAACTAATCGATTATTATCAATAATGAAAATAATCGACAACGATTCTCATTATCGATTAGTCAGGTCTGCCCACAGTGCACGTCCAACTTCAGCCAGTCGTGTCAAATTACAGCACTGAATAACGCAATTCTGTGGACAAAATCCATCTAAAAATAGCGGAGGAAACAGAATGGGATGCTGCGGGAGAAGTACATGATCCAAGCTGCCCAGAACATGAGAATTCTTTATTTTAAGCTTTAAGCTAATGCATTAGCGTCACACGCTTTGACAGATGCGTGTGCGTCCTCAGCGCAAAAACTTTCAGTTTACGGTAATATCCTTATCTGTAAATGTCACAAATTCACGCGAGTACTTCCATTTTTGCAAAAAGGTCCGCCCTGATAATAATTTTACTGAATGAGCGCCGGCGCGGCGGGCGCGCGTCAAACAGTAGAGTGGAGACAATTAAGTTAATACTCAGCGCAAAAACATTCATTTTGCTGAAATATCTGTTGTTGATATTTAAAAAGTATAAATGAGGTTTTTAAATGAGGTTTAAACATGTAGTGCACTTATTTTATGAGAGTAGGAACTGTAAAGGGATACAGCGTGTAATTTTCATAGTTGCCTTTTACAGGATAAAGAAATGACCAGTGGCGTAGCGGATGGGCACACACTGCGGGGGACGTGATAAGACAATGGGGTGCATTGAAAGACGATCATGTATCGACGATAGCCAGAGATATTGTAAAAAGCATTAAATATTGTCATTATTAGGAGTATTTGGCATTTTCAATTAATGTAGTCCTTTTACATCCTGGCTACTATTATTAGGTTACTTTTATTATTAAATTAATATTACAATTAATTTGCTCCGCAATAATTTCACAGCGCATCACCCATAGTAACTGACGCGCTGTGAGGATAATAAAAGATTAGACTATTAGCTTAGGCTACTCCTCATTGAAAATGTTTTAAAAATGTTTTTAATACAGGTCTATTATAGCCTATTATAAAATTGTTAACACTTCAGTCATCAGTGAAACTTAAGAGCAGCTTTATTTTAAGCGCCGACTTTCAAAAACAACCTGTTCAACACGAAATACGTATCTCGTTGTTTTCAATATGTTCGGGCCACAAGAGAAACATTAAGGAAATAGGCTAAATTAAAACAGCGCCATCAGTTTTTACTTTCACTTTTATGTTGAAAGACGTTCACCGGCATCAGAGTATGTGAGCGGAGTATTTAATATACTTTAATATACGTTATGAACAGAACTGTGATATTTCAAACATACTGAGATACTTTAGACGCGGAGCGGTGTTTCTAATATCAGTGAGCGGTAGCGTTTATTAAGCTATGCTCGGAGTGTGAAGGGGAAATTTTTCTGACCGGCATTAAGTCTTGCACAAAGTTTGCACGTTTCTTGTGTGATATCCACTGGCTCGCCTTCTCGGTTTAAAACAGAAATATTTCCAATATTGCGACGCATCCCCGCTAAGACCCACCCCCCAGATCGGGAGGGGGCCTCCCCGCGTGTGTGTGTGCGTGTGGCAGAACTTCATTAATGAAAAGCACCCAGATCTTGTGTAGGAGCAGCAGGGTAGTCCACAGTTAAATCATGCAGGTTCTCCAGTGTGTGGCACCTCCATCAGCTTGATTCATTTCACTGAGCTGGAGCTCTGAGCTCTGAGCGCTGTGAGCTGCCTCTGTACATACAGTACTTGCTCTTCAGTCCTTCTGTATGTACTCTTGCACCACCACCAATTATTATATTTTTATTATTGTGTTGTTTACAGTCCGTCTTCTGTCTTCCTGTGGCAGGGATAAAGGTGGAGGCTAGAATCTCGTCGGGGGAATGTATGTTAGGAATGGCAGGAGTGCCTCAGGGCTCCGGCCGCGGCCGTCTGCTGTTCCCGGAGATCTGTTTGATGGAGCTGCAGCTGTTAGCCAGCGGCTCTCCGGATCTGGAAGTTTTGGGCCACGTGTTGCAGAGCCTGTCAGGAGCCGTGAAAGGCCACCACAACAATGCAGCGCTGCTCTACCAGCAGGTCAGACTCTTATCTCATGCCAAACTGATTTATTTATGTATGCGATTACATATTGATGCTACACAGTGACATATCTTATTCCAGAAGACCTTTTGTCTAAGTTACCTACCTTCAATTGGTAGAAAGTTTTGTTCCAGTAACCAGTTGAAAGAGTATACTTGAAACCAAAGAATCTATATTGCAGAAAAAAGATGACCTTGTGCAAACCTTTGAGAACTTGAGATTATTGTCTTAACTCTTCTTTTTAGAGTCTGGATTTTAAGCCTTGCAGCTGCATTGTCAACAGTTCTTTATGATTTTTATTGGAGAAATCAAGTGTTGTGATTTATTGTTGCTTTGTCCCCTTGTCAGTAATGGTTTGCACTCTCTGAGAAGCTGGATTAAATAATCTTTACTGTATTTATGAGGAAATTTTATCCATCATGCTCTTTTTCTCTTGTCAGGGTGGTGTGAAAGCTATTCTCACTGGATTTCAGGACATTCTCAGCCAATCAGATGCGTCCTATAAAGGTGTATATTATTTATACTTAAATTATGCATATTTCCTCCAATTATCATTACTTTAATGTGCCCAGATGTTTTGTCTTTATACTTTTGAGTTTAATCATAGTTCTCAAGGGGTTACTTATGGTATTTTACTGCGTTGCACCAAAAATACTGCAGTACAATTAATATAATATAATAAATAAATAAATAAAGTTACATTTAATAAAAGTCAGTACAACAAATAAAAATTATTTATACAGATTTAAAAAATATATATATATAATAATAATAATATTATTTATATATATATATATATATATATTTATCTGTGCACCTCATTAATATATATAAATATTTTTTTAATTCATGTGCCCTCGTTATCAAAAACATTACCTTCCCAATAATCTCAACTATATACAAGTGCATCTCAAAAAATTAGAATATCATGAAAAACTTTTTTTTGTAGATTATTTCAAAAAGTGAAACTTTCATATATATATTTTAGATTCATTACATGTAAAGTAAAACATTTCAAAGTTTTTTTGTTTTAATTTTAATGATTAGAGCTTACAGCTCATGAAAGTCAAAATCCAGTATCTCAAAATATTAGAATATTTACATTTGAGCTTCATTAAATGACCATCCCTACAATATAAATTCCGGTTATCTCTTGTTCTTTGAAACCACAATAATGGGGAAGACTGCTGACTTGGCAATGGTCCAGAAGACAATCGTTGACACCCTCCACAAAGAGGGTAAGTCACAGAAGGTCATTACTGACAGGGGTGGCTGTTCACAGAGTGCTGTATCAAAGTATATTAAATGCAAAGTTGACTGGAAGGAAGAAATTGGGTAGGAAAAGGTGTTCAAGCAACAGGGATGACAGCAAGCTTGAGAATACTGTCAAGCAAAGCTGATTCAAACTGTTGGGAGAGCTTCACAAGGAGTGGACTGAAACTGGATTCAGTGCATCAAGAGTCTCCACGCTCAGACGTCTTCAGGAAAAGGGCTACCAATCCACTTCTGAAACAGAAACAACGTCAGAAGCATCTTACCTGGGCTAAGGAGAAAATAACTGGACTGTTGCTCAGTGGTCCAAAGTCCTCTTTTCAGATAAAAGTAAATTTTGCATTTCATTTGGAAATCAAGGTCTGGAGTCTGGAGAAAGACTGGAGAGCCACAGAATCCAAGCTGCTTGAAGTCCAGTGTGAAGTTTCCGAAGTCAGCGATGATTTGGGGTGCCGTGACATCTGCTGGTGTTGGTCTGTTGTGTTTTATCAAGTCCAAAGTCAATGCAGCCATCTACCAGGAGATTTTGGAGCGCTTTATGCTTCCATCTGCTGACAAGCTTTATGGAGATGCTGATTTCCTTTTCCAGCAGGACTTAGCACCTGCCCACACTGCCAAAACCACTTCCAAGTGGTTTGCTGACCATGATATAATTGTGCTTGATTGGCCAGCCAACATGCCTGACCTGAACCCCATATGGAATCTATGGGATATTTTCAAGAGAGAAGATGACAAACAGTCGATCCAACAATCCAGACGAGCTGAAGGCTCAATAGTGCCTCAGCAGTGCCATAGGCTGATCGCTACCATGCCACACCTCACTGATGCTGGAGTTTGTGCTAAAGGAGCCCCAACCAAGTATTGAGTGCATAAATGAACATACTTTAAAGAACTTTAACTTTTCTGTTTTGAAAATCCTTTTTTGATTGATCTTAGGAAATATTCTAATATTTTGAGATACTGGATTTTGACTTTCATGAGCTGTAAGCTCTAATCATCAAAATTAAAATAATTTTTAAAAAAAAATGTTTTACCTTACATGTAATGAATCTAAAATATATATGAAAGTTTCACTTTTTGAAATAAGTTGAAATTAAGTTTTTCACAATATTCTAATTTTTTGAGATGCACCTGTATGTGTGTGTGTGTGTGTGTATATATATATATATATATATATATATATATATATATATATATATATATATTGTAACAAATATTAAGGAATTTTAGCTCTGGTCAAGCTTTTATTATGAATTTTAGCTGTAGGGAATTCAAATATTAAAATTAGGTTTGATTTGATATGATTAATTGATATTAATCAAAACGTCAGATTTATACTTCATTAACAATCGTCCCAGCGATTTGTAATATCAGTATATCTGCAGCGATTTAGTTTATCTTATTTAGGCCAACAAATAGAATAAACCAAATATTACTTTATGCAAATTTATGAGCATAGGCAACAAGATCTAAGCACATTGTTTGATCTGAAAATTTACACAACAGAAAACAGATTTCTTTTGATGAAAGAAACGGGAGTTTATTGCTATTCTATGACACGAGACTAACAAACAAACATACATACACACGGGTACACACGTTCTGGCAAGAAGAAACAATTGAAGAAAGTTAGATTCTAGCCCTTGTGGCTATTTCGCGAACTTCCGCCTAGGGAGTTACACAAACAGAGAACTTTTATCTTTTTTGCTTTTAAAGATTAATTCAACCAAGTTCAGCAAACTTTGGAGAAAGAATTGTTTGTACTTGCGTTAAAGTTGAGATCACAGCTGATCGGTGGTTTTCGTTTCGTTTCCTGGGTTTGGGGAAATCCCACGTTGATTGGCTCTTTGCTGTGACGTCTTTCTGACGCGTTTCAAGGAAAGCCCTCCTGTGATTGGCGATCGGTTTCTTGGTGACGTGAAAACGGCGCTTCAAAGTCTTTAGAGTTCTTCTAGTCAGCTTCAGGCTTGAATGGTCTCTCTTCAGAAATTGACTAAGTATTGGTTCGATGTTTCACGCTCTGCCAGGTGGTACGGCGGTGAGCGCTGGGAGCGCAAGTCAAAGTTCCAAGCAGCGCGCGTTAAAGCAGAGAGCCAGCTAAAAGTCTTTGTGTCCTAGCGATTTAACCGGAGGCATTCTGTCCAACCCCTAGGAGCTTTTACCAATCACATTGTTCCTTTAGGGCGGAGCCCCGCCCACACGGCTCAGTTTTCTGTGCGTGAGTTATCTGCTAATAAAACGTGTCTCATGGAGAAAAATATCCTGGCAGATTTCTATAAAGTGTTATAATCATTCCTTATGGTGCTAAAACTTAATTTTCATTCACACAAAATTGTTGCATTTATCATAACGATTAATATGAAACCAAACTTCAGCATATTTCACACATGTTAATAGCTTTCCCTGTTAAAACACACAAAAGGGTTCAAATTAAAGATTAGAAATAACCCATCATGCATATGATCCTAAATTCTAAATAGTCACATCGAACATGTGAAACTAACAATAGCGATCGGGAAAATTAGACATCAAAAGATTATAAAATAATATTACAGATCCCAATAACACAGCAGCTTATAAACGACATTCTGAGTATAAAATTGAATATAGAATACGACTTGAATATATATATATTGTTTAGCTACATATTGCCGTGATGTTAGCAGCGATTATTAATTGTCCTTTGTACACTTAAGAAAAGTTTTGAGTGTTCTTTTGCCCAAGAAGGGGGAAGAGCGCATTCCTTTGGAAGGGGAGAACGAAAAGGAAAGGTCTTTAGGTCATGGAAAGGTTTGTTGAACATCTGGTCAATGTATATCTGTCTTTCCTTGTTGATACCATCATTGAATTATGGTTAAAAGCAATAGTGTGGATTCAGGGAGAGTCCTTGCTGGAGCATTGGCAGATCCAAAGTGCTTTGTACTGTCTGTTTATTTGACTTTATTTATGGCAACGGATCAGGAACGACGTGGACGGTTCTGTCCTTCAAAGGTCGCCAGATGTCCTTTTCCTCAAATTTATCCTTGTTTTATGGATCTCGTGAGATGTGAGAGAGAACAGGACAGGATGCTGTTCCAACGATTTGAGTGAGGTGCTGGCCATTTATTAGTTTACGATCACAGGTTAAACACAAAGACATTCCTTTTGTTCCCGCTCAGAGATATCCCGTGCTTGGAGTTCTTCCTGTTCACTACCTTTACAATATATATATATATATATTTATTTACACATACACACACACACATACATACATATATATATATATATATATATATATATATATATGTGTGTGTGTGTGTGTGTATGTGTATATAAATAAATAAATATATATATATATATATATATATATACATACACACACACACACACACACACACACACATGTATGTTAATAAGTCTTAAACATTGGTCTAATTGCTCTATGCAGAGTGCCAGACAATACTGATGGAGCTGCTCGTTGCCATGGTGAGTGACAGGATGACAGCAGAGGAACTCGCCCTGTTGACACGCCTCTTCCTAGAGAAGACTCCGCCCACCGTAAGTGCAACCTCAGTTAGAATTCAAATGAGGTATTGTGGGCCAAAAACACTATATCAACCCTTCCACTTCATTTTACCAGAGAAAAGGAAAAGATTTGAAATTACACAATGCAAATGCAATCAGTGTGATCAAACACCCTAGAAACAGGTTTATTTTTAACACAGTGTCAGAAAGTGGACTGATGCAGAATGCGCTTTTACTAATGCCAACCTTTGATTTGCCAGCACTGATAGAAGTCAGCTTTGCTACATTCATTATCTTTCTCTTTGTTCAAGCTTTTCTTTATGCGCCTTGATTCTGATTGTCAGTCCTTTGCTTCTGAGCTCCTCTGCTATTGCCTTACATCTTTAACAACCAAATTTACTTCCTTATGTGGTTTCTACATACTGTAGATTGAGTACATTTAGATATAAAGCTCTAAATAAATGATCTCAGTGATCACCTACTTGCTTGTGGGAAATCTTTCGCCCCTTCCCTTGTATATTCAGCATTTAACATACTGTATTTTGTGTTTTCTTGATTAATGCTCAACTGCTCAACAGTATGTTCACACTGATTGTATTTTCTAGCTCTTTTCTTGGCATCTACTGTATGCCATCCATGGAGTATTGCTAATGGCCCTGTGAAATGCGCTTTTCACACCATGGTGTTAATGAAGGTCCATAGGGAGTCATAAGTCAGTCTCTACCTCAGAAACACGCTGTCTTTAGTGCACTTTCAGTGTACCAGGTGATAGAAACAATGTCACCAGTGTGTGAATTTTACAAAACCTGTCAATAGGTCATATTTACGAAGATTGCATTACATTGAGTCTTTTCTGCTCGCCAAGGCTGCATTTATTTGATTAAAAATACAGTAAAAAATAGCAATTGTGTGATATATTTTTATTATCTAAAATAACTACTTTTTATTTGAATATATTGTAAAATATAATTTATTCCTGTGATGTAAAGCTGAATTTTCCACATCATTACTCCAGTCTTCCTTCCTGTTCAGTAAGCCTTTCTGATTATTATCAATGTTGAAAACAGTTGTGCTGCTTCATATTCTTGTGGAAACTGATGCATTTTATTTTTCAGGATTCACAGATGAATAGAAAGTTAAAAAGAAAAACATTTATTTGAAATAGAAATCTTTTGATCAATTTAATGCATCCTTGCATTAAAAAAAGTCCTACTGACCCTAAACTCTTGAATGGTAGTTTATGTCTGCATAGTAAGTCAGACTTTTTAACAAGTCAAGGGAAATTCTGCCATTTAATTACTTTTTCCTTATCTTTTTATGTATGTATGTCTATATATATTTTTTATTTGTTTATTAAATAGTATGTAAATATTGTTTGACATGTAACACATTTTGCAATGTTATTTGATAGGAATAAAACCTCAAATTTTGCAAATTCAGCAAAAACCACTCATTTTCTTCATGAAATGCAGAAATCTTAATTTTGTTTTTTATCACCTGTAGGAGATCTTGCTGAGAGGCTTGCTTCAGATTGTGGAGGCTAATGCAGACACAGAGCCGCTCTACTTCATGTCCTTTCCCATGATTCCTGGCACAGGGATCCCTGGCTTGAGCTCTTCTCCTGGGATGAGGCCTCATGGAACAGCTGGTGGTAAGGGTGGAGTAAACACTCTTTTGAGGGGTAAATTACCCCTGGGCCGTGGTGAAGCAGACGTGAGCGGGCCCGGTCATCTGCGCAGCTCTCCCTGGCATACGGCACCCTTCCACCTGCCTCTGGTCGGACAGAACTGCTGGCCTCACATGGCCAGTGGCTTCAGCGCCTCGCTGTGGGTGCGAGTGGGGAAGGATGAGGATGGGCGTTATAGGAAGGGTAAGAAGAAGAGCATTCTAGAAGGTTCTGTTTTATTTTATTTTATGCAAGTGTTTAATGCAGATCAGTAATATTTCTATTATTATAGTATTTATTCATATTTTGAATTCCTTTATTTTTGTATTTTTAGTTTTCATTTTAGTTTTAGTAGTATTGTGATTTTTTTTTTTTTTTTTTTTTTTAATTAGTTTTTATTTTTCTGTTCTATTTATCTTTCTTTTTTATTTCAGCTTTAGTTGTTTTAGTACTTAAATTGTATTTGTTTTGGTTAGCTGCCAAGGCAAAATTTTTAAGTTTGTTTTTCATGTTTGTTTTTATTTCAGCTTTAATTTAATTTAATTGTATTGTGTTTTTTAAATAGTTTTAAAGTTCTAAAAGTTTAGTAATGTTATGTGCTTTTGTCATTTTTATTATTATGATAATTTTTTTATATTTTTTTCTTTAAATTATTTTTATTTAGGTTTTAGTCATTTCAGTACTTCAACCTAAACTTATTTATTTCAGTTAGTTACCAAAGCAGCATTTTTAATTTTTGTTTTTTATGATTACATTTTTCATATAATCTTTGTTTTATTCATCAATTACCAATAATATTGTTAATAGTTTTAATTCATTTTTAGTCATGTTATTATGTGCTCTTCTGTTTTTGTTTTTGTTTGTTTTTTTTTTAAATACTTTTTTATTTTTGTTTATTTATTAGTTCATGCATTTGTGTTTGTTTTTTTGTTTTTTTTGGTAATTTTCATACTTAAACTTATATATTTTATTTAGTTGCCAATGCAACATTTTTAGTTTGGTTTTTTTTTTATATAATATTTGTTTTATTTTTATTTCAGCTTTAATTCAATTACTTAAAATATTTTTGAATAGGTCTAGTTTTAGTTAACAATAACAACATTGAAATATGAACACTATCCCACTATATCTAGGAATAGGTTTGATGAGTTATTTTGTCTGTGTGTTGCAGAAGAAGAGGCGTCTCTGGCAGAGGAGGCCCAGAATGGTCCCGCTCACTTCACGGAGCAGCAGACAGACAGATGCCTCCTCCATGTCCTCTCCATGGGCTCTAAGGCACTGATGCTTCAGGTGTGGGTGAACATCTCCACCGGAGCCTTTACCTTCAGGTGAGTGACATGGCAAAAACTGTAAAGTTGCACAAAGTACATTTCCTCTTAAAAAGTCTCCTCAAATGTAGATGCCGGTGGTGTTTCAGGCGGCCAGCAGATCTTCCACTGCAAACTCACTCAGCTATAACTCCATTCTTGAATAAAAAAAATACTTTACACCATTTAATCATCTCCTTATGGAGAAAATTTAGTGATATTCTACTTAATCATTTTTTTTTTTGGAAAGAAAATAGGTTGTGAATGCAGTTTTGTGAAAAGTTATCCTTTTAAGATGTAGGCTTTTCTTTTTTAACATAACTACAAAAATAACTAAAACTGAAATAAACCTGAAATAGTAATAAAAAAGTTTTTTAAAAAACTAATTCATTAAAAATTAGTAAAAAAAAAAAAGCCTTTTTTAGATTTAGGCTTCTTGTTTCCAATATACTAACTCAAAAATAAACCAAAAAACTAAAACTGAAACGGAAATAAAAGTTAACTGTAATAGTGATATTTAAAAATAATAATAAAATTACTAAAGATATCACTAAAATTAAAATGAAAACTGAAAATGTAAATAAAATCTAATTCAAAATAGTGAAGAAAAAAACAAACAAACACTGGTTTGGAGATGTCATTGTATGTGCTCATGAGAAGATTATTTATGCAAAGTTGGGATCTTCCTGGTGCTGGCCATTTCCTTGCACAAGCCACAAAAAGTACCTGTTTTCAGTGCTGTATTTAAAGTGTCTCTTTGTTTGTGAATTCAGGATCTGCATCGATCCAAACGACGAGATGAAGGCGGGTCTGCTGGCCCAGGCGGAGTCTGGAGACGGTGTGCTGACGGCAGGCATGTGGCAGCACATGGCTCTCACGTACTCGCAGCAGCCTGAGGGCAAGAAGAACATCCACGGTCAGCTGACCCTCTGGGTGGGCGGCATTAGGTGAGTCTGCATCTGCAATTGGATGGTGGATGATTTAAAGGGACAGTTCAACCAGGGCTGCAGACATCAGTTCTCATGCAATCAGAATGATGTTTTAATCCAGCCTTCCTGTGCCACATACAGGAAGTGTGATGTCTCGCTAGACTTCACTCTGCCCAGGAAGTCCAGTTTGTCATCAGACAGTAATAAGACCTACTGTATGCTTGGACACTATCAGCACCCCTCAGAGGAGCAGGCTGGCCCAAGTGCATGCTGGGATATGGGCACGCTGCTGCTCTTTAATGGTATGAAACCAGTTCCCATAAGACCTTCCCTACAGTGTTTTTGTTTTTCATCAGAAAAATCAGATTTTTTAGTTGAATCTAAAACTATTAAAAACATATTTGTTAAATGAAATAAAGCTGAAAATGAATATTAGATGAAAAATTTGAACTAAACGAAATATTTGAAATATTGCCTTGGCAATTAGCTGAAATGAGTTGAAGCACTAAAATTAGTGTAAATAAATTGAAATATTTATTTATAAATATTGAAAAAAATAAGTAATAGAAAAAAAAACAGTGAAATGACAAAATTGTGGAAGCCTGTTTTTGCCATAGAATAAAAAAAAGTTAATTGTGTCTTTTTATCTGAAAATTCTGAAAATTTTCTAGAAATTCTGCACTTATAATTATTTTTATTCCATGGTGGAAACAAAAAAAAAAAAAATAGAAAATAGAAAGTCAGAATTGCAAGAGAGAAATTTGCAATTGTGGAAAAAAAGTTCTCAGTTTATATCTGAAAGTCCTAAAAAAAAAAAAAAAAAGTTCCATAAAAATTGCCTGAAAAAAAACATACAAAAACCATACAAAAGCACACTATAACCTTACTAAAAATGTAACTAAAATTAAAACGAAAACTTAAAATGACAATAAAATCAAATGCAAAATATTATTTAAAAACAATAACATTTGACAATAAGGATCTATTTACAGTTTGTGCTGAATACAAAAAAATACATGTTGGTCAATAGTATGTCATAAGTAGCTGAAATAAGCACAAATATCAGGGCATGTCAAAACATCTCAAGGGCCCCAAAATCACCTCAGACCCCAGAGGGTTAACCTTAGTTAACTACTTTAGTATCAGCATTTACTAATACACTTTTAAAATGAAAGTTGTATCTGTTAACAGTAGCTAATGCACTCTGAACATGAATAACATGAATATTAACATGAATAAATGAATAATTGCATTTTTATTAACTAACTTACTAAGGTTAATAAAACCTGTAAGAATTATTTAGTTTATTGTTAGTTCAAGTTAGCTCATGCATTAACTAACATTCAAATATTTGACCATAAAAACACTAATAGTATATAAATAATAAAAAAAGTAGCACTGGTTTGAGGATGTCATTGTGAGTGCTGTTGGAAAGATGATTTGTTTGCGCTTCCAGCATCAGTGATGTTGTTGGTAACGTGGGATCTTCCTGCTGCTGGAGGTTTCTGTGCGTGAGCCACAAATTCTCCACATTCCCTCCACACAACATGCTTTTCTTAACAGAGTAGCCGTTCTGTTGCTACTAATATGTCATGAATGGCCCCAGTACAGCCGTTCCCAACCTGTGAAACGCTCTAATGTGGTTAGATGCTCCAGTGCTGTCCTCTGCTGTTGTTTTTTTTTTTTTTTTTTTTTTTTTTTGTACTTTGTTTATTAGTCTTTAGGTCCCAGCTTTTCATCTTCCACATGCTCTATTATTATTCTTTCTTGTCAATTGTCATTGAGGCTTTTGTAAGATCACATTTTAGATTAGGGCGATATAGCTTAATGTCAATATTGTTGCACTGGTTTTTGGTTTTTCTATGCTTTTGGTCTGTCCAATTTTTTTATGTCCTTGACAGTGTTTTTTATCAGGACAAACTTGTTTTACTTTACTTACTTTACTTTTAGTCATTTAGCAGACGCTTTTATCCAAAGCGACTTACAAATAAGAAAAAGTAACAAACTAAAAGTCAAAACTCTGTAAATACTATATATACACACACACATTTAAGAAAACAAAGAAATTAAATAAAAATTACAAATGCATACAACATTTCAAAAACTAAACATTTAAATGAAAACAAACAAAAAAAAAAGTAAAGCTAAAAACAATTTAAAATATTAAAACAACTAAAGGTATGAGTATAATAATGCTTCTAACATAACACTAAGCCAAACACCAAAAAACGTTTTGTAAAAAATTTTTGTAAAATGGACAAAGAAAAACATTTACATTTTTAGCATAAGTATATTTAATCAATCCTTTATAGAGTTGTACATACAAATTGGTTAGTCTTTTTTTCAAAATTGAAATTTTATAAAATGCTTGTATTTATTTTATTATTTGTTGAATGTTGAATCTGTATCTGCCATGTAATTGTCTGAGAAGCTAATATGGCAACTGTTAACCTATTGTAACTATTAGAAACATATTTGTTTACTGAAATGAAGTGGAAATAAAATACAATGAAAATAAACATTGGATCAAAAACTTACAAAAGCACAAAAAAGCACACTGTATCATTACTAAAAATACAATGAAATAAAATTAAAATGAAAACTAAAACCAATTTAAATGTAACAACAATATATCTTAAAGTGTTTAAACATTTTTCATTTGTTGTATTCATCTATTTTTTTTTTATGTTTATGTGAAAAATGCAGACACACTTAAATTAATCAAGGCATATTTTCCACCCTTACTCTATTTTCTTTAATACGACACAGGATATTTAAAAATGTTGTTTACATACAACAGTACAGTATACAGTAATAAACAGTGATATTTTTCCATATGCTAAATTTTTATAGGATTTTCATAAATGAAAAATGGCGTGCTGCAGTAAACTGGTTATTGGTTGTTTTAGGCTCCAGAATTGACACAGCGGAGGCGTTTTACCTGTATGCCAGCGGTCCTGACCTCACCTCCATCATGCCCTGCAAGTACGGCAAGCCTCACGGGACACTGTCCAAGTACGTGTCACAGGAGGGTCTTCAGTGTGAGCAGATACGAGAGCTCCTCATGAGGAATACAGACGTTGACATCGCACCTCTTATTGTAAGCCACTGCGCCTATGAATAGGAATTTATTTCATTTTTTTACCAAATGTCACATATTTCACCAGAAGGCTTTTATGCAAATATCTGGCAGCGACACAGTTCAATAGTTTGTTTATCTCCTTCACTGCCACTGAAAAGCAGGCAAGATTATTTGTCCATTTGTACATTATTTCCTGCTTGTTTAAGTGCTTTCTCTGCGCAGTTTCACCCACTGACATCTTAATTACCGGTGATTTTACGTGTCTACATGCTGTTCCAGGTGTTAGTATGCTAATGTGTTACATGCTCGATAATTACTGCCATCAGAAAAAGTCATTTCAACACAAACCTTCATTCCTCATTTTTTTAGACAACATCTACAGGGCTCTACGCTTACTTTTCTTTTTAGGAGCGCTTGTGCTCCTAATTTAAAAAATTTAGGAGCACGGTCAAAAATTTAGGAGCACCTTCAAATCAATAATCAAAAATTCTGATCAAAAATGAACCTTCCCATTACGAGGTGATATTTGACTCCTTAAAGTGATTTACAGGGAATTTTGTTTTTACCTTTGTAATGGCATTTTCTAACTTTATTAAAAGTATGTCATCTTTTATTTCAAATTAAAAAAAAAAAAATCATAAGCTTTTTATCATTTCTAATTAAAACAACAGAATAAAAACAAGTAGAATAAGATACCAATCAAATGAAATCAGTATTTAAGAAATAAATTTGTACTACAGAGGTGGCACAGAACACACAAGTGGCATGTAGGTGTATTTTCAGTAGGTGTAAGCTCAGAGCTTGCATAAGTGCAATTAAATTCATAAATTCATGTTGAGGTTAATGTTTTAAATATACAATTTTGAATGTAGAAATATTAAATGATTTAAATAACAGAAAAGATACATTAAAAATTAAACTAAAACTGCCAGTAGATGGCGGTAAGTCACTGATTTGATCACTGAATCATTCATTTAATTGATTCGTTCGAACGGCTGATTCATTGAGGAATGAAGCAAGTGACTGTCTTTATGAATGGGTAATTGAATCATTGACTCACTAGATTTGTTTAAAAACGCAGTTCATTCATAAACGAAACACCGCTGTGTTTGAATGGAGATGCGCAGCGGCTCAGCTGTGACTTTGTTTGAAACCATTTTCTTTGATGAAATGGAGCAAAATAAGGAATAGTGTTGTAGTCACACAATATAAGTCATAATATTAACTTCTTGTTTAATGAACTGTTGTATTAAATCAATATCACATTTGCAAACTCCCTTATTAATAAGCTGTCACTCATCTTAGTTTATCTCGATCTCACAAAACTCCATTATAATCAACGAAGCTCCTCACACTGCACAATGAATCTCTTATTTACTCTGTCTACACTTTTTTTTTTGTTATGAGAAAATACGTCTGTGATACATTACTCAACGCTGAAAAAACACATAAGTACGTTAGAAACCTTTAAAGCTCACTCAGCGCAAACACAAATACTGATCGGGTCAGTCGCACTGGTGCTCCTAAATATTTTTTCATAGTCGCACGCAGTAGTTTTCAGTCGCAAATGCGACTGAAATGGTCGCACTGTAGAGCCCTGATCTAGTGCTAGTATAAAGCACCCAGGTGATAATTCACCTCAAAAACAAAAGAAAAACGTTAACCCTGTAAAGGTATGTGTGTGTGTGGATATATGTGTTTATTAAATATCATATTTGATCCATTAGCCTTTTAGGGCCCATGATAATACAATATACAGAAAATATGGAGGGAAATACGCCTCAAATTGTATTCAGAGGCCCAAACTGGGCGAAAAAATGCAATTTGGTGCAGATGCTGATGTTTATATGACCAAAAAGATGAAATTCTGAAAGCTTGTAATGTAAATCGGTGAGATCTTTGTAACAGTATAGCAGATACTTACATAACATGATATAAATATCAGTTGTCAGTCTATATCTCCAATAATATGTCTTAGTAAGATGAGGTTTAAATGATCAAAACATATAATGCAGTGCAATGCAATGCAGTCCAATGCTGATTTGAGAGATGAACAAATAAATGTTCCTCAAATGCCTGGTAATCATATTTGACTCTAAAAAGTTTTCTAAAAAAATAATGTTTGGATAATCAAGTGAAGTGAAGCTGTTTCAGTCCAATAAGTGTTCATCTGGAAAGATTTGACAGCAAAAAGACACGTGACGCACGAGCTGAAGTTGGATGTTTGTACAATTACAGTAAAAAAGCTTTTACTTGATAAAAAAAACCCCTAAACTATCAATGAGATGACAGAAGGCATGCAGTCGATTGTGTGTGACAGGATTAACAGCAAAGTTTTGATCATATTGGTCATTTACATGCCTTAGAAATTCAAGTATCAAATATGAAACAGTAGGCTTTATAGGGTTAATAACATATTGGCATAAAAACCTAAGCTTATGTTTTAGGACAATCAAGATTTTTCAACTGTGATGATATTTTTATGATAATTAAACAACATATTATCCTAATTTTTCATTACTGTAGAGCTAACAAATCCATCTGTCCGTTCCTGCTGAGAACTGTTAAGAAAACCACTCTTTTCCACTTACAGCTCTCAAATTTAGTCCCAATCTAATCGGCTCACAAGAATGCTGTGATCTCTGTTATATTGAACACTTTTTTTTATTTCGAACAGAGCAAGATGTGCATTTGTGTTTTTACAGGAGAGTTTAGCAGTAGTTTATGCTCCCAGCACGCCGTCTCTCTACACCATATATGAGCCAGTGATCCGTCTGAAGGGCCAGGCCAAGTCAGCGGTGGCTTCCCAGCGGCCCTTCAGTGCCAAAGAAGTCCATAGCTCCATCCTGGAGCCTCCTTTCCTCAGGACCATGATGCCCTGCCAGGCTCTCGGCCTACACAGCGTTCTGCACAAGATCGGAGGCACAAGCACTTTTGTCTTCCTGTTCGCTCGGGTATGTGTTTGTCTGCGTGTTTGTCACTAGTAGAGACCAGGAACGTGTGGAATGACTCTGTCACTGCACTTCTGCTTTACAGCACACAAACACACAGTGGTTATGTGTTTTGGCCAGATCTTTTAGTTGAACTCCTTTTATTGATGCATTATGTATTTGTATTTTTATTGCTATTTTAGCACCATTGATATTCTATTATAGTTTTTAATATTTAAAATTATATTTCATTTTCATATTTTCTATTTTCACTTTAATTTTAAAGTTTTAGTAATTTTGTGTTTTTGTCATTTTAATTAGTTTTAAATATGTCTGTAGTTTTTATGAATTTTTATTTATTTTAGTAATTTTAGTACTCACACAAAAATGAGAAATGTTGCCTTTGCAACTAGCTGAAATAAAATAAGATTAAGTTTTTCTATGTTTTATTTTATTTCACTTAGGCCCGGTTTCATAGACACGGCTCAGACTAAGCCAGGATTAGGCCATAGTTCAATTAGGACATTTAAGTAGTTTTTATAAATGTGCTTAGAGAAAAAAAACATTACTGGTGTGCATCTTAAGACAAAACAAAGGCACAGATATATTTTAAGATCAGTCAGTGCAAGTTTCCTTCAGTTGAAACAGCTCAGACTTACATTTTAGTCTAGGACTAGGCTTAATAAGCCTTGTCTGTGAAACCGGGGGATAATGTCATACATAAGTTAAAAAAAAAAAATACAGCAATTTTTACTACATGTTTGAGAACTTCTTGCTCATTCACAAAAGCTCTGTACCTGTTTGCTGTGCTTTTAAAGCAATAATGTTTGAGAGGCTGAAGTAAATCTGAATATTATGTTTCTAGTGAATGTATCTTCAGTCTTTTCTTCATATTCCATTGCACATTTTTTGCTGGTAATCTGATAATACAGCGGGCAAAATTGGATTTTTGGTCGGCATGTTCTGGCCCGGAACGTTCTTTCACACCGTGTTCCCTCACATTAGCCTTCAAACATCTCTTGACAGTCACGTCAAAGCCTCGCTTTGTGTTTCTCTCATTTTCACTTTCTCTCTCTCATTTCCGATCAGTCTGTCATGAAAACAAAAACACAGACGCAAATACTACTATTTTTAAACTAACATACACTACCTTTCAAAAGTTTGGTGTTAGTAAGAAAAATAAAACTTTTATTCAGCAAGGATGCATTAAATTGATCAAAAGTGACAGACAGTAAAGACATTTATAATGTTCCAAAAGATTTCTGTTTCAAATAAGTGGTGTTTTTTGTTTTTTACTTTCTATTCAGCAAAGAATCATGAAATTTGTGGTGTTTACTCCATAAGTTTGAGTAATAAAAATGATTGGCATTATCTAAACCATGTATGTTAAAGAGCAACTACAAGTTTACAAGGGTGAAGACCAAAAAAAAAAATAAAAATAATAATAATTGAGAAGCAGTGCTAATTAAAATAGCAACAGATTTTACCCATACTTGGGTATGATGCCAAATAACTGATATTTATGAAATGATGAAATAATTTAGTGCAGACGGATCTAGTTTAGTTAGGTTGGTTAGTTTGGCGCACATCATGTTTGTTTTGCAGGCAGCGCTAATAATCAAGTGTCGTTTGCTGAGGCTTCCTGTGTCCTGTGTGTTATAACACTGTGATCCAGATTGTCAACATGAAAACACATTCACAGCCCACTTCATTTTCACTATGTGATGTATTTCACGCATACAGTGATTTTTAGCAGCAGGACATCTGAATGATTCTTTCTGTCTGTCTGTTGGTTCTTGTAGGCGGTGGAGTTGAGCGACTGTGAGAAAACTCAAGCTCTGGCGCTGCAGCTGCTGCTGTCTCTGGTTAAAAACAACCAGCATCGCACTCATGAGATGGAGTGTTACCACGGCTATTCCATGATTCACCAGGTTCTCATCAAGCCCAAGTGCATTGTGGGATACCACATTCTGAAGGTGTGTTTTAGCCTGTTAGATGTAGTTAATTAGCCAAAAGCCTTTCTCTCTGTGATGATCTGGGTGATGCATTAGATATTCACAATGTTTTTATGGTGGCAATTTCAAATTAAGCAACAATATGAATATCACATTTTATTGTGCTTTTTCTTTTGTCAAAGTTTCCTAAAGATGACTGTTTTAAATTAAAAAAAATTAGATGCATAGTCAATATCATAAAATAGTAGAAAAGAATATTAAAATAGTTTTTTTTAACTATATCACCAGTGCCAGTATTTTAGTATCGTTGATATACCAATATCGTTTTTAACATTTTCAGTTTTATTCTATTTTTTGTTTATTTTTTATTTTAAAGTTTTTATAGTTTTGTTGTATGTTTTGTTTTGTTTGCTTTTGTCATTTTTATTTTTTAAAATGTCTGTATAATTTTATTAATTTTTATTTATTAATTTTCATGTTAAATCATTTCTTAAATTTAAGATAAATAAAAATGAGAATTGTCGTGGGAACTAGCTAAAACAAAATCATTTTTTAAAAATATTTTATTTTAGTTAACTTTTATATTTTTTTTTATATTTTCTGTTTTTCACTTTAATTTTTAGTAATTTTGTTGCATGTTTTTGTCATTTTTAAAGTTTTTTTAAAATGTCTAAATAGTTTGTTTTAATTTTTTTTTTAAATTTTATTTTAGTACTACATTTTTAGTTCTTAATTTTATTTTAAATTAATTATTTTAGTTAACTTTTTTTAATTTCATGTGACCTTTTTTAGGATCTAGTTGTAGTTAACTGTAATAAACCTGTGTACTTGTGCTGCTGTTGTACTAAAGTGCACCCTGCTGGTTGTTACTGTTAATGGAGACTGACAGTGAAACTGCTTCGTCCCTCTCTCAGTATATTCTTATTTTCTGAAATGCATCAGATTAATCAGTCTGAAAAATGCTCACTCTATTTTAGCCTTTTGAATACCACTGGAGTTTGATTTTAGGTTACAGCACAGCCAATATATGTGTCTGTGTGCCTATGGTGTAACAGACGCTGTTGGATGGTTGCTGCAGCGGCTCAATCCTGACGATCGGAGAAGACGGACAGTTCCATCTGGATGCTGAATCCACTGTAGTGCTGCAAGATCTCAGACTGCTGTCTGAAATACTGCTGGACTGGAAGATATGGGCCAAAGCACAGGTACACACTCACATCTGAGTGAGAACATACATTAAAGTTGGTTATTTTTACAGAGAGCTGACTGTAACAGCTGTATGTGTGTGTGATAGTGTGGCGTGTGGGAGATGCTGCTGACTGCTTTAGAGATCCTCATCCGGGTGCATCATCCTCAGCAGATGTTCAACATTGGACAGCTCCTCAAGGCCCATGTGGTTCATCGCTTCCTGCTCGCCTGCCAGGTGCTTCAGGTGAGACGCTCACTACACGGACAAACACATGAGTAGGGTTGGGTATCATTTGAATTTGATCAATTCCAATTCTGATTCCCAGTTTCAATTCCAATGTGGTTAAAAAAATGAAGTCAAACATTCAGATGTCAAACATATTTATACTGTGTCTCTTTTTGCAAAGCATTTAATTGCTGCTGAATACCATGAACAAAAATGAGCCAGTACATAAAAACGACTCGATTAAGAGCTGTTTGTGTGCAAAATAGAGCTGCACGATTCTGGACAAATTGAGACTTTTTTTTTTTTTTTTTTTTTTTTTTTTTTTAAATAGAGGTTTAATTGTAGTTCTCTCACAATTCTGAAGAAAAAAAAATAGGCAACTAAACAAAATGTCATGGAATTTATGAATGGAACGATTCAAAGACTCACTCAAGATTTACTTGTTTCATTACTGGATGAATCAGTGTTTTTCAATGAATCTCTTGAATGAATAACTCAAAGACAAATACATTTTAACAGCCCCTTTTCACCATCTAAACAAAGATGCCCACACAGGAATTAATAGGTGGAATTGAAATTTTATTTTTACAACAAGTATCCAATTCCTGACCTCAAGTATCCAATTCTGGAATTGAAATTAACTTTCGATTCCCAGCTCTACACATGAGATCTAAGGACTTTAGACTGTAGTCTTTGAAATGTGGATGTGAGTCTAGTTTTCTGTCAGCTGTCCATGAGAATCAACTGGTGATGCACCAAAATTTTGACAACTGAATATATTCATCTGGAAATTAATTTTCAGTTTTGGCCGAAACAGTTTTGTTTAGAATATTCAGTTATTCTGAATGGTTTTGGCTACCATTCAGTTATTGCAATAAGCTTTGTTCTGAGTTATTTTTAATATAAAACAAAGTTGCAGCTTTCAAATTCTGAAAAATTGTTTTATAAAAAAATGTTATAAAGAAAATGTTGCCTGACATTACTGTAGCCGCATCAGTCAAGCAGCACGTGAACCGATCTTCTCTTTACTACTAGTTACTGCATGAAATAAACATGCTGAAAGGAGAGAATGCAGGAAAGAAGACCAATCATAGTTTAGTATGTGGGTCATTTTGTAACATCATCTTCATTATTCTCACAGGAACATCGGGATGAGTACCTGACCTCCATCCCACAGGAGGTCTGCCTCTCGTTTGTCAAGATCATCCAAGAGGTTTTGGGGTCTCCTCCGGACCTGGATCTGCTGCGGCTGGTCTATAATTTCCTGTTGGCCGTTCATCCTCCCACCAACACTTATGTCTGCCACACACCCACCAGCTTCTACTTCTCTTTGCACATCGGTGAGGAAACATTTAGAAAACCTGTGTGATTGATTCATTAAAGCAATAGTTTATGAACATTCTGTCATCATTTGCGTTTTTCCATTTGCGTGATCCACAGAAGAAGAAAAATTATACAGGTTGTATTTTTTTTTTCATGCTGTTTCTCTTAAATTGCTGAGAAACAGCATGTTTACTTGGGTTGTGAGCTACTAAAAATTAAATTAAATTAAAACTTAAAACTAAATAGTTTCCTTTTTAGTTACTAAAGCTGTCTAACCAGTTAATGTTTTCTTTTATTTATGCATTTCTTTATTTAATAGTATAAAATTATAGCAAAAACAAACACACACACACACACACACATACACATAATATCTGTATATAATTATATATTTATAGTTATTTTATAGTTTTTGATATTATAGTTTTTAATACAATTTTGAATCAGCTTTTATTTTTATTTTTAATTTAAGTTTTAGTAATTCTGTAATATGTTGTTGTCATTTTCAGTAGTTTTTGTTTTTTATATCTATATCTCTATATAGTATTTTTATATAATGTTTTGCTATAGTTAGCACATTTACATTTTAGTAAAGATCGTTCTTTTTATGGTTCTAATTTTTTAGAACCATAATGTGTTAATTTTTTAGTTTTAGTCTTAGTTAACTAATGACCCTGATGTGTGTGTGTGTGTGTTTTTTTTTTTTTTTTTTTAATTAATTTTTTTATTTATTTATTTATTTTATTTTATTTTTTGCCAGAAATTTTGTTCATTATATACATATCAAAATCTGCTAATGACATTTCTGGCCCTTCTAATTTAAATCAGATATTGTTTCTAACCATATTTATAAGCATTTATAGCAATACTGATATTATTCTGATGGAAAAAAATGCAAAGAACACGTTTATGTCAAGACATTTCTGAAAACTAAGCAGATTAAACTGATTTCATTTTATTGTTGCAGTAGTCTAGCATTGAGCTTTACAGCTCATTATTCTTTGTTAGTAATTGTTCTGAGATTGACAGTAAACAAGAGCTTTTTTGTTTATTTTTTTTTCCCTCATCAGATGGTAAGCTGTACCAGGAGAAGGTTCAGTCCATGATGTACCTGCGGCACTCCAGCAGTGGAGGGAAATCAGCCTGCAGCTCTGTGCTTTCACTCTCTCCCACCGTCTTCACAGAGACGCCCGCCGAAGGTAACGCATCACTGCTGCCCAGAGGTCAGCGCCACCTCCAGTCACATTAAAGCAGCAGACTTACAATCATTAACTCCCGGCTGTCCCCTGATGCTAACGCGGTTATTCATGAGAAGGTCAAAATCCAAAAAATATTCATGCTTACTCATTCTGTCGCACTTTACAAGCATTATTCACTGGAAATGTCCTTGTCCGACTGTATGCCATTGCTGCGCCTTATTAAGCTTTGAAACGCGTGACCTTTGACGAATGCAAATCAATTACAGCAGAGACCTTCCTGTCAAGTCAAATTGATTTATATAGCAGTTTTCACAATACACTTCATTTGAAAGCAGCTTTAGAGAAAATTATGATTTTAATGTTTATATTATCTTAATATCTTCATGCCTTATAAGCCAGGGCCCGGTTGCATGAAAGTCCTTAAGTAATTTGACTTGGGGGTATTCCTGAGGGGAAAAAATTCCCTGAGGTAAGGGATTTCTTTAAGAGCGTTGCAACAAACGTCTTAACTGTCACCCTTACCTAAGTGTTTATACTAAGCGTTTCACGGTAGTTCCTGTCAACATACGGCAATGGGCGCCGCGGTTGCTATAGTTACTACATCTCACAATAAACAGAACATAACGAAATACAAACCTAACCAACTAAAACACGAACAAATAAACAAGCGCTGCGCTGTTTTGTGTACAGTCGTTACCGAGGAAACCGCTTTGTTTCTAAAGTGAAAGCGCCTCCTGCTGACCATGGACGGAAATTTTACCAAATGTGAAAATTAATCCATGTTTTGACGCTGCAAACACTCAGGAGTTGTAAATGTGAACAGGTGGATCGACAAGAAGATAATGCATTATAAAAATCTAAACAGTTAAGGCATACATTACATTTATATTGTTATTTAATTAATGTAGGCTAATAATTGATTAATAATAATTGTTTAAATTAATATAATAATTGATACAACACCCATTTTCTTAAAAAAAATATAACTTTTTTTGTTTCGTGAAAACCTGTAAGTCATGGATTTTACAGTCATTTTACAGTTTAATATGTTACCATAGTCATTGCCCTACTATGCTTATGATTTTTTATTTGTGCAGGTCTTAAAAAATGTCTTAAGTCTTGCATTTGAGCTTAAAAATCTTAAAAATACTGAGATTAAGATGATTTAAGGGAGCTGTTTTGGTCCCTTAAATTTATCAAGGTGAAATAGTTACTAAGGACTTTGTAGCAACGCTTAAGGGAACACTTAGATAATTAAGTGGAATACTTAATGACAGCCTTAAGGTTCCTTAAGTTGACCCTTAGGATTTTTCTTGCAACCCAAGTTTCACTAAAGGTTCCCTTAACCTTATAACTAAGGGATTTCTTAGCTTAAGGGCTTTCATGCAACCGGGCCCAGGATTCCATCCAAAGATTTGATATAGCTGATGGAAATGCCATTTAGTGTATAAGACTTTTTTGATAGTTTGTTTAACTTTAGTGCATGAATACTATGTTGATACTTAAAATGTCTGAAAAACTGATATGGAAACACTTATTGTAAAAAAAAAAGTATATTACATTAATTAATGTGAATAAATGTGTTGTAACATGACAAAATTAACCTACATGCAGCCTAGCGTTGCTCCTGTAAAAGCGCTGTTTTGCTTTAAAGGTAAATACCTTATATTAATGTTATTAAATTTTATATCAAATTATTTTATTACTATTGGTCAGAATAAGATGTTACATTTCAAACATCATTCATCCTTAATTTTGTAATTTTGTCTAATATTTTCTTGATTACACATCTTGCAACATTGCAAGTTAAAATGTTTTATTCATTATGTTCTGAAGATGAAAAAATCAAACTGCAATATGAAACGCATGATGAATTCAAATTGGCAATTGTTTTTCACATTATAAAAATAATAGGCCTATTTCTAAACATTCTATCCTCTTGATCTGTAGTCTAATAATAATATGAAATACTTAGATATTTAGATATCTAGCTTTGCAATAATGAAGTTAGATTTTGCAACAGTATAAACAATCACACAAATTTGCTATATAATATATATTGCTTTGCGTGAGTGTACTGTATGCATGCGAATAAAGTTGCATATATATATATATATCTTTATATATACTGTAGAGCTGTGTGATAAATATAGTTACATTTAACATATAAACAATCAAGCAGTTAAGATTTGCTATACAGTTTTTATTGCCATATCCAAGTGTACTGTATTTATTCAGATAAATTTGTATATATATCTAACTTTACATAAAGAACTGGGGAATAATATATTTAATGTATGCCAATGATATAAAAAAATTGTGCAGCAGAGAAAGAAGAGCTTGCGGTTTGTGAAAAAAAGAGCAAGCGAAGAGGCAAATCTGAGCACCAAAAATCTTACTATTGTCAAACTTGTCTTGAAAACGTAGTTTCTGACTAAAGGCCCTTGCACACTGAGTCTGAAATTTTCGAATGAGTTTTTTCATGTTCGTCATTTAAAAAATTCGTCACTCACAGAAACCTTGCACACTGAGTACAATGTGTATTAATTCATCCGTTGCGAAAAAATTCGCGAAACAGTACAAAATGGAGTCTTCAAGCAGTGAGAGTTGTCCCCTCTCTTCTTAAAAAGAGAAAAAGAAAGAGGAAATATTGGGTCCATCCAATTGTGAGATAGCGTAGAGAGGCAGGAGAGTTCCACCTACTTAAGAAGCTGCAGGATTATCCCGGGCGATTCAAAGTTTACTTCAGGATGTCAGTAAACTTTGATGCTTTGCTAGCGTTACTGGAGCCACATAATAAAAAAGAAGAATTTCTGTGAACTCAGTGTACATGGGCCTTTACAGTGCTTTGTGCTGCGAGACGAAGTGGATGAACTTGAATTCTGGATTTTGGCGTTTGCTTAAACACCTTTGCTTAAACACCTCTCAAAATGCTTGCTACGGATGCGAAAAACTTAGAAAATTGAACCCGATCTTAATTTGACGGACAAAATTTTGGGAGGCAGTGTGTAAACGTGATTGACACAACTTGACGTCGTATTTATTTTTTAAAGTGTGAAAATTTCAATGACCTTAAATGTTGTGTGTTTTTTCCCACAGTACGCCACACTTCCTCCTCTGAGCATGGAGATGAAGATCTGTCACTGCGGCCCCCAAGCATTGGCCCGTCTCCACACCCGTCTCCGGCCCTGACGCCCCGTCTGACCCATGAGAGCATGACTGGGACCGCTGAGCCTGAGGAGGGAACGTCCCTGAGTACCCAGCAGGCCCTGGGCAGCACAGAAACCCTGAAGCGGGGCGGAGACGAGCAGCTCCTCAGCAGCTGCGAGTCAGCGAAGACCACATGCGACAATGAGGAGGGCAGCGCAGCTGGAAACCGAACGCCCTCCATCAGCGTAGAGGAGGAGCACGACGGCCAAGCGGGAAGCCCAGTGGACTCTGAGGACCATTTCGATTGGACCAGCGAGGAAGCTCCACGCCGACCGGACAGCCTGAAGGGAATCCAGTCCTTCCAGAGGAGCCACAGTAACCTGGCCAGTCTGGGTTTGGCTTTTCCCGCACAGAACGGCTCTCTGACTATCGCTCGCTGGCCAACCGTGGCTGACCGTGCCGCTCCACCGGACGACTGGGAAAGTTACACCTACTCTCCCGGCTATGACAGACACAGCAAGACAGACTCCAGTAATGACAGGTACTCTGAAAATACCAGATGATTTTATATGGTTTCAAATCCCAGTATTTTGCATGCAAAGAGAGAAAAATTGTAGCCAGCATTACAAAAATGATAAAACTGAAGTAGCGAAATATCTTTTCTTCTGGATTGTGATGTACAAACGGATTACAGAGAAAGAAAAAATGTAGGGCGGGACCTCTGTTCTGTGCATAATTTGTTGATTGGATGTTGAGATGTGGGCGTGGCACTCAAAAGTGTATGCAGATGAGCCTGAACCTGTAGGGGCAGAGTATAACCGCAGTAAATAATTTGAGAAGTCTGATTTTTCACTGAAAGATCCAGTTATGACATTTTGATTAAGAGATGATGTCGCATAATGTAATTAGTTTTTATGAACAAGCCACATGAGAAGTCGTAATTAACCAAAATATATATATATTTTTTTATATTCACGGTTGCCGTTATAATACAGGCCAAATTATTACACTTAAGTGCTATTTTAGCATCATTGATATGCTATTGTAGTTTGTGTTAATTTTTGTCAATCTATTATTTTATATTAGATTTTATTTTTCTCTTTTCTGTTTTCACTTTAACCTTAATTGAAGCTTTAGAAAATTAGCTGTTTTTGCCATTTTTATTTTTTAAAATGTCTATTTTATTAGTTAATATTAAAATAGTATACATTTTAATTTATGTGATATAGTAATATTATTCATATTAATGTAGTGTTTTAATAATCTAAATTCTTCTTCTTATTATTATTATTATTATACATTTATTTATTTTCATTTATTCATTTTAGTTTTAGTTTTAGTTATTTTACAAACTAAAAGAAAATTAGAAATATTGCCATGCCAACTAACTGAAATAAACTTTTTCACATTTTTTTTTATTTCAGTTAATGATTATTTTATTTCAAGTAATGAAAAGTTGTTGTTTTTACGATAATATAGGATAATAACCTTGTTACACAAACTGCAGTGACTGACATTTCTCAAAGTTTATTTTTTAAAGCCTTGTAAATGGTTTGTAATGCTTTCTAAGTTAGTGTATCTGTAAAAAGTAGGCATTTACAGGGCTGTACAGTGCAACACATATGTTGCCCGTGCTACGAAAAAACTGGTCTGTGCGAAGAATGAATTTACCACTGTAGCATGTGTGCGATGCAGTTTTGCATGTTCAAAACACAGCCGCTTAATAGTGTGAAGTGATTTTGTTGTGCTTGTTTGTGTGTGTGAGATTGATTATACTTGGTAAGGGTAGCGTCTAATACTGTCAAAAACAAACAAGGTTTACATAGAAACACAGTTAGCTATGTCTAAAATGAAAGTAAACAGTTGAGCGAGAAACGGATGCGTGCAGCTCTTAAAGGGACAGTACTAATCATGCTTCCGCTTGTCATTAAAGGAGTAGTTCACCCAAAAATTACATTTGTCATTATTTACTCACTCGCATGTTGTCCCACACCTGTATTAATTTCTTTCTTGTGCTGAACACAAAAGAAGATATTTTGAAGAATGTGGGTAAACAAACAGTAGCTGGTCCCCATTGACTTTGATAGTAGTAGGGGGAAAAAATACTATGGAAGTCACTGGGGACCAGCAACTGTTTGGTTACCCAGGTTTTTTTTAGTTTGTATAATTTCTTCAAAATAACTTTTATGTTCAACAGAAGAAATAAACTAATTCAGGTTTAAAACAACTTGTGAGTGAGTAAATGATGGTATAAAAATAAAACACTATGACAGAACTGACAGACAGATGACAAAACACAGAGAAAAACCACTCATCACCCACTTCATCTTCATCCACTTTGGCCTACTGTAAATGTCTTCCATTCTTTTTTTTATTTTATATTTTGTTACCTCGAAAAGCTTGTTTTCAATAGGGAAATTAGTAGCAAATAGTGAAACCAGCATGACAAAGAAAAGTGCTAAAATCGTGAATCGTGATATTCCTGAAAAACTTGTGCTACGTGATATTCCTATAACTTGTGCTACAGCTATTTGGCCTGTGCTACAAAACTTTCATCCTCTATAGCACCAGTGTTATGTGCAAAAAAAGTTAACGTATCCACCTTGTTCCTAACGTAAAAATGGGCGCGGCCATTTGTAAATTCTATGGGTTTAGCTTCCGGTCTCATCCGCGTCCAGCTATTTTTAGCTGTACAAAACAGTTGGTTTTGCTGCTTGATATTGAAAATTGGTGTTTCTTATCATATTATTTTAATGTATTATCTTAATTATGATCACACTGGTTTGTAGTGCAAACAGTTTTAGCGTTTACTGCACGTTGTTATTCTCCTCGTTATTTACCTATAGCGGCTAATGAACCGGAAGTCTCACCCATAGGCTTACTTCCGTGTTGAAGAAAAAGGTGGATAGCCCTGATTTACAGTAAAATCATGCAAAATAGTTTCATGCATGTATACTTTTTGTATGGAACTGTCTCCAGTAAGACAAACCATTTTGGCAGCCCTGGAAATGCTAGAGTCCCTTGGTAGTATGCTTACTACTGAACTAGGCAGCGAATTGAGACACCTCAAAAGCATTTAGCCTTTTTCAAATGCGTTCTATAATGTGTTCAGTTGTTCTAGATGTGCGGAATATATCCAGGGAGCTCTTTTAAATTCCTTGCGATGAATAACGCTCTTTAATTATGCTAATTTCTGCCTCTGAGTTTTGGAGATGAATGACTTGTAATATTAGCCTTCTTTTATAAGTTACGTCATCTCTTTAATGTGCTCTTTCAGTCAACAGTTACCGGGTAATTGCCTCTTGTCTTTGTCATTGCCTTTCCTGCACTAAAGATATATCCCATCTACTGTATAATCACTTACACTCATTAAAAGTTAACGACTTTAAACCCCGAGCTCCAATCCACAAACCATATTTCGGCATTACAGACGTGTCTGAACTGTCATTAGTGCTCTTGTTGGGAAACACTTTAATTTTTATCCAATTCTAACCATGCTGTCTATCAAATATTGATTTCTCTTTTGTTTGTACTGATATCACAGTATGAGTAATTTTCTGTCATGGTAACATTGTAGTTATTTTTGTGACAATTCAATGGGGAAAAAAAAAAAGGTTTGTATTTTTCATGCTGAGTGTTTTGGTTAACAGGCTCTGAGTCACAGCTGAAGATCTGATGTTCCTCCTCTTCACAGTGATGATTCATGTGTGTGTTTTCTGAATCGTTCAGGTCCAGTGCTGAAGACTGTCTGGTTCTGATCTGCTGTGGTCTGTATGATCTGCTGAGAGGAGTTCTGCTCCTGCTGCCAGACCTCCTGCTGGAGGAGGTGATGGACAAACTCATCCAGCCGGAGGCTCTTCTTGTCCTGGTCAACCACTCTTCTCCTCTCATACAGCAGGGCGTCATGAAGGTCTGCTCACGTTTAGCTGTCTTTGGGTAGCTGACAAATGAACATGGCTGCTTTTTTTTCACCACTTTTAATCACCTTTTTTCCTTCACTAGTTCATTTTTAAAGATCTTGCAATGTGACAAAAATGTTTTTTGAAAATACAAATATACCACAAAGTCTCTGGTTGTATGAGCTCATTAAAACTTCATGCAAAATACTCATAATACAATTGAAGATACATTGTAAAGTTTTTTTTTTTTTTTTTTTTTTTTTTTTTTTATGGGA